>CAJQZJ010000213.1:75442-96222 GCA_907164525.1 Lophiomys imhausi
AAAAAAAAAAAAAAAAAAAAAAAAAAAAAGAAATGGATCTTTGAAAGAGTGAAGAATAGTCTGTTTGGTTGTTAGTAATTGGATATAATGAGAGATGGAATAAGTTAGAACTGCTGTGTAGAAAACAGACTTTATTCCTCTTTTCTCTGCCTGTTTCCTTTTCAGCCAGTTCTGATGCCAAAACTAACCCCTTTTTCTCCACCTTCTAATGGCCAACCTTACTGTAGTCAGGGAGTAGGAGATTTTATTTAATATATTGTTTTTTATTTCACTGTAAATATTGATTGTAATATTCATTTGTGTTATAGGTAAAGGAGAATTTTAGAGAACATATGAATTTTTATATGTATATGTGTGTATGTATATATAAAACAACACATATGTACATAGTGATTTGGTTTTGTTTCATGCCAGTATCAAACACAGTACCTAGATATACTAGGCTATAGCTATCCCCTAAGGGGATTTTTTTTGATTGTTGTTGTTAATTCTTAAGAGGACTTTTAAAATTTCCAACAAAAATTAAAATTTAAAAGGTTTTTTTGTTTGTTTGTTTGTTTTGGGGGTTTTTTGTTGTTTGTTTTTTTGTGACAAAGTTTCTTTGTGTAGCCTTGGCTGTCCTGGACTCACTTTGTAGCCCAGGCTAGCCTTAAACTCACAGAAATCCAACTGCCTCTGTTTCCCAAGTGCTGGGATTAAAGGTGTGCACCACCACGCCTGGCAGTTACAGACAGCTGTGAACCCCAGGTTCTTTGAAAGAACAGCCAGGGCTCTTAACCACTGAGCCATCTCTCCAGCCCTAAATTTTAAAAGTTTATTTATTATCATTACACGTGTTTTCCTACATAGTGAATTTGCTATTATATGTATCCATTTTTAGATTTATGGACTTTATGTGACACCCTTTGTATGTAACCATTAAAAGCAGTAATTTCACTAGAGGTGAATAATATTATACATGCCTGTTTTTGACTTACAGAAATACTCATTTCATATTCATCCATATTCATATTCAAATCCATGTTTTGCTTACTATATTAGATAGTAGAGATATCTAAAAGTTGGTGCTTCTAGAATTTTTTGAGTGGAGGTTTGCCTAAGATGGAAGGTTGCAGATGGCAACCCAAGGGCAGGGGGAGGAGCCTCTTCATGTTCACATGTGGCCAGGGCTTTCTGAGAGAAGGGTGCATTTTTATTGTACAAGAACAATTAAATGGGACAAGCAAGGAACTCTTAATCCATAGAAGAATTCAAATTACCTGATAAAGGAAATAATTTTATATTTTATTATTTTCCATTAAGTGGTAGATCTAGTCAAATAGGATTTCAGAAACTGAATTTGTTTATTTTTCTCCTTGTAGACCTTATTACAGAGACTACTAATTATTCAATAAACATAGTACAACAAGAAAATGTTTGTATAATGAATAAGATATCATGGTGAAACATAATGGCTGTTATAGATGCTCTAAGATAATTAGCCTAAAGTAGGATGGTTCAGTCCAGCCAAATCTGTGTGTCATCATGTATGGAGAGTCTAGATAAGCTCCATATGCTGAAACACTTTTCTAAGAAGACTGACTCCTTTCTCATTGTGGTTTAGGAGTTGCCCAGGGGATCGTAACTGGAATCCGAGGGTTATGCAATGGCCTAGGACCAGCATTATATGGCTTCATATTCTACATGTTCCATGTTGAGCTGAATGAGATGGGCCCAAAATTGAATTCTAATGATCCGCTACAGGTAATTTGGTGATTTGTGTTATAATGGTTGTGTTTCATTAGAGCATAATCTTCTTGCTTTAAATGCCTATTTGTTTATTATCATGGCATTTGACAGCAGCAAATTCTGTGATCATTACTTGGATCAGAAAGGGTTCATAACAGATTTAATGACTTATATGAAAAAAAATGTATCTGTACTTTATTTATATTCTCTTTCACCTATATAGTTACTACTATGAATAGTATACAGTTGTCTGGTTAAGTTCAATCTAAATAAGACATGAAGTTACCTAAAAATCTAACTAAAGGGACTTGGGAATGTAGCTCAGTTGGTAGGTGGTTGCCTAAAGAGTATAAAACTCAAAAGTGTGATGGTGCATGTTTGTAATTCTAGCACTCAGAAGGTAAAGGCCAGGTCATTCTTGGCTACATAGGTATAAAGTCTGCCTGGGATACAAAAGACTCCGCCTTTTAAAAAAATTGCTAAAAATTGAACTAATGTGCTTTCATTTTTAAAAAGAGAAACATTCAATATAGAGTTCTGTACAAACCTAAAATTATTATTGTTCATATGTGGAAATGTATGATCTGAGGTCACAAGATGAGATTAAAGGAAAAAAAATTGTTACTTTTATAAGTTTATGGGTTAGTTCTATTAATTAGAAATGGTATAAAAAGCAGTTGTCCTGTGTTAATTTCCAAAATTCAACTGTATTAGAATTTGCCTTGATTACTGAAATACATACAGTCTTATGAGAAAACAATTAACTATATAGTGGCTTAAAAAAATTCAGAAGTAGTTTGGATTTTAAGATAAGACCCTAGTCACGCTAGGTGCGGTTGCGCCTGCCTGTAACCCCAGCGTTTGGGGTCTGTTGGCAGAAGGGTTGTTATGTCGAGGCCTCTCTGGACTAAACAGCAGCAGGACTCTGTGTTTAAAAAAACAAAACAAAACAAAAACTTAACCAAACTTCCTTTTTTTTTTGTATCCATCAGGGAGCTTTCATCCCCGGCCCACCGTTTTTATTTGGAGCATGTATAGTTCTCATGTCCTTTTTTGTTGCCTTATTCATCCCCGAATACCGTAAAACTGGTGGAGTTCAAAAACATAACAGCATCAGTGGCAGCCTAAGCATGCCACCTGAACGGGGCAGTGATGAGGACACTGAACCATTACTGCAAGACAGCAGCATCTGGGAGCTGTCCTTTGAAGAGCCCGGAAACCAGTGCACTGAACTATAACCCAACAGTAAAGGAGGCTGTGCAGACGCCATCTCTGAGAGCCACGGAGGAAGCTGCACCACGTGGAGACGTCATTGGTGCTGGAGGGGCAATGCTATCAGCATCCCTTGGGCCAAGTTTAATAAGTTACTCTTTCCACACCTCTGCCCTTCACTCTTTTGCCTCTTTCTGTTCCTTTACGCCCATTCCTTTTTTCTTTTTATGTATTCTAGGAAATATTGAAAATGCTTCATTGCAAATAATATGAAACTTTCAAGATTATCTAGAATCTAGGCTTTAAAACTTTAATAGAAACAAATCATGTCTGTGGTAGGCAAGGTTGTCTTTCCTTCAGTGACTAGAATAAGACTGACGGCAACTTTTCTGTGTCCTTTTTGGTAGAAGAAGTGAGACAATGGTGTCACTGCCTCTTTCCATTCTCTTTCTGTGAATCGTCCCCTTAGTCCATAAATGCTGATGACCAGACATTCTTTTTTTTTTTCCTTTATTTTTTATTTCTTCAAGTTACATCTCAATCGCAGTCCCCTCCCTATTCCCCCCTCCAGTCTCCCCCACCCTCAACCCCCATCCTCTTCCCTTTTTTTTTTTTTAAGTTTCTTAAGAGTCACTCGGCATTAGGGGTGTACTTACTTTGCCCAAGTTCCAGTAAAAACCTAGCTTCCTTTCCCTTTATTTTCTTTGCACCTTAAGCATCTTGAAAATGAACATTAATAATGTTGATCAATAATCACATTTATCAGATAAAGAAAATCTTGCTTAGAAAATTCAAATTATGTTGAACAAGCTGCTCAGATTCTTGGACTTTGTATCCTTATTGAGGCAGCGTACTAAGATCCTATTTCAAGGCAAAACAACCAGCATGAAGCATTCTAGTGACAACAAAGAAATCAGAGTTCAAGAAATCAAATTTCAAGTTTCTTTGTTTTGCTTTCTTTTAAAAATGTGAACATTACTAAAAGGGGGTGAGAGTAACAGATACCAGTGGAGTTTATTTCTAAGTTCATACTCATAATAAGTTGCTATATGCTCCTTCCTATGTCTCCTATGTGGCACTTCTGTCTTCCTTACCATACTCCTGCCTTAACTGTGATGTAAAATGGGTTTGTTTTTTACTAATCCGTATCTCAATGTTTTTCTGACTTTAGAATCTCATAGGAAGCGTACATCAAATTCCTCTCTAAAATATGAGGGTCAGGAAAGCTCAATTTCATGATAAGTGTCTTGATAATTTTTGAGATGTTTTATGGACAAAGAAAACTACAGATTTTATATTTTGCTGCACAGTAAATGGACCATTAACTTGAGTCTATCTTTAACAAAGCACTCCTTTTGAAAGTTTTATAGGTATGAAAACATGTAGATATTTGTAAAGATTTTAATTTTTTTGATGGGGGTGCTGTGTAAATCTTGTATTTATAAATAATGAAGGTATTTGACAGAAAAATATATACAGCTTTTATATAGGATCATGTGCTGACTGAATACATTCAAAGGAAAATATATTTTGAAGCCTGTTCTGCTGTGAACAGATATAACATATCTTTTTACTATGCTGTTGGTTTTTAGGTTAAGCTTCCTAATGCATAATAAATTTCCAATAGAGAATTATATGTCTTAAAAAACAAGTCTGTCATTACTCTTCTGGGTTCTTTTTGGGGGGGGTGACTATCAACATAACTGGGTTAATTAATCCTTCTACTAATTAAAAAAAGTGTTCTTTAAAAAATGGTTTTAACAGCTTGAAAATGTCCCATCAAACATGTCATATTTATACAAACATGAACAGTCCTGCTAGGGGTGTACAAATATCTCTTCCTGTTCCTAATAGCTAAAAGGTATGAAAAACAAAACCAGGAGCTGGAGAGAATGCTTGCTGCTCTTGTCTAGGAAAGAGTTCAGTTCTCAGCATCCAGCATTCACGTTGGGAGACTCACTACTGCAACTCCAGCTTTGGGGAATCTGCTGCCTTTTGGCCTTCTTGGGCACTGTACTCACTTGTACAGTCTACACTCAGACATTCCTACTGATGCACAATATACATTTATTATGGCCTGCTAGACACCTCCTGTCACTACCATATACAAACTTCTAGATATTAAGGCCTTCTGGAGACTTGTACACAAGGCCACAATACCAGATCCACCTCTAGGTGTCGGGCACTGCTGGGTACCTCCTGCTGTGGTCAGGGTTTCTGTTGCGTCAATGAACCACTATGACCAGAAAGGAAGTTGGGGAGGAAATGGTTTATTTGGCTTATAGTTCCACGTCACTGTTCATCATTTAAGGAAGTCCGGACAGGAATTCAAGCAAAAGTAGTAGAAGTAGGATCTGATGCAGAGGCCATGGAGGGGTGCCGCTTTCTTTCTGACTTGCTTCTCATGGCTTGCTCAGTCTGCTTTCTTACAGAACCCAGGATCACCAGCCAGGGGACAGCACCACTTACAATGGGCTGGGCACTCCCTATCAACCACTGATTAAGAACATGCACCGTAGGCTTACCTGCAGTCCAGTCTTACGGAGGCGTTTTCTTAACTGAGGTTCCCTCCTGTCAGATGACTTTAACTTCTGTCAAGTTGACACAAAACCACCAGCACAATTGACAACTTGACAACAAACACATCACTGTTACTGTTAAACCATCTTTCCTTTCTCATTCATCCCCAAGATCTCACATTAAAAATATAAGTAACTTTAAAAATCCTACAGTCTTGCTGGGTGTGGTGGCACACCTCTTTAATCCCAGCACTTGGAAGGCAGAGGCAGGTGGATCTCTGCATTAGAGTCCAGCCTGGTCCACAAAACAAGTCCAGGACAGCTGGGGCTATTACAGAGAAACCGTGTCCCGAAGGAGAAAAAAAAAAATCCTACAGTCTTTACAAATTCAAACACATTAAAAGTTGAGTCTCTAAAACATACAATTTCTTAAAATTCAAAGTCTCTCAACTGTGGGCTCCTATAAAATCAAAAATAAATACTTTCTTACTTAAAGAGGGAAACAGGACACAGTCATAATTAAATCAAAGCAAAACCAAACTCCAAAAGTGTAAATGGTACAGTGTCCAATGTCGGGGTCACTCATGACCTGGGCTGCTCCAAGGAGCTTGGGTCACTTCTCCAGTTCCACCCTCTGCAGCACACAGCTTGTCTTATAAGCTCCAGCTGGCTCCACTTAACTGCATTTCTTGGTGGTCATCCCATGGGACTAGTGTCCCCAAAATAATGGGGTCCTCTGATGCAGTGCCGCAGAAGTCCATCAGGGCCTGTCAGCTAGCAATACACGTGAGGAATGTGTTTGGGGACAACAGCCTGATACCTAGAAGCTTTTATGTCCCAAAGAGGTGGTATCCAGCAGAGGCTGATACCTCAAGTTTATGTGGGTTGGGAAGTGTCTTGTAAGGAGCTCTGGGCACACCTCCACTACTGCTGCCTCATAAACACTATGATTTTCATTCTTTGTGGATACCCCTCTTCTGGCACTCCATATAAACTGAGTATCAACTCTTAACTGGGCAACTCACCACTGTAGCTGCACCACATATACTCTGTGTATTAGACCCCATTGGACAATCTTACACCCCCACTGCCAACTGGAATATACTGCTGGTTGTCAAGCTCTTGATGGACACTGTTCCTTGGCAAAGCCCCCCACACACTAGGTTCAGACCCTTCTTAATACTCCCACCGCCATATTAACACATACACTGTAAGGTAAGAGCCCTCTTGGCTACAACTCTACCATTGCAACTTAAATATACTGCTAGGAATCAGGCTCTGCTGGATACCCAGCAACCCTCTGAAGCTCACATACAAGTGCTGTTTCAAGTCCAAAAGAACCCCCCCCTCCCACTACACACTGTTCCCTAAAGTGCTACATGTCAGGCCTTACTACACTATCTCACCCCCACTGCTGCTAAGCATACTCTGCTATTCACCAGAGCTGGTGGGGCATTCTCTTCCACAACTCACCACCTACACTGCTACATGCCACTTCCCCACACCAAAATCCCACAAAGAATGCTTAGTATCAGGCCCTGCTGGGTACCCCCAACCCTACCATCACTTCACATGCTCCTAGGTATCAGCTGAATATACCCTGTCTGTCCCACATGCAGTGTTAAGTCAGACCATGCTGGCCTTGCTTCACTTGTTGCTGATGAACACACACTGATACTTTAAAGTCCATGCTAGATACTTTCCTGTCACCATCTCCTATAAATGTTTGGGTATGAGGCCCAACTAGATAATAACTGGAGTGTTAACTCACATATATAATATACAGGACACCCTTCTGCTGCTGCCAGCTAACATACACTGATACATATCAGGCCCTGCTGGGTACCAACCAACAGCCACTGCTCCACTACACTGCTAAGGATTGGGGTATGCAGGGTTTCCATGGCAGGGGATAGAGTGGGATGTAAGCAAGTCCTGATAACAGTGTATGTGAGATGTCCTACAGGGCCTGATACTGTAGAAGTGTATATGTGGTCATGACAGCTGAGTTGTCTTGGGGGCAGGCGGGAGTGGCTAGCTTGGCCTAATAACTAACCTTTATGTGGGAAGGATGGAACTGCCCAGCTGGAATTGACATGTACTAGTGTGTGGGGGGCATCAGGGAATGGAGTCTCCAGCAGGGCTTGATAATTAGTGTGTATGGGTTGGCTGTAGGGGTGGGGTGTCCAGTAGGCTCTGATAGCTATCGTTGTATGTGGGAGATCAGCCTGGGAGGCTGGGTAGAAGGCCAGGTACCTGGTAGTTTAATGAAGCAGTGGCAGGAACATGTCTAGCAAGCCCCTAGAACTAGAAGTATATGTGGAATGGTAAAGCAGGGGAGAGGGAAACCTGTCCAACAGAGCCAGATCCTTAGCACTTTATGTGGAGGAAGGGGAAGCATCTAGCACAGTGATTCTCAACCTTCCTAATGCTGCAACTCTTTAACACAGTTTCCCATGTTGTGATGACCCCAACCATAAAATTACTTTGTTGCTACTTCATAACTAATTTTGCTACTGTTATAAATTGTAATGTAAATATCTGGTATGAGACCGCCCAAAGAGGTCAGGATATACAGATTGAGAACCACTGGCAGAGCCTGGCACTTAGCAGTATAGAGCAGTGGCCGTATCATGATGATTAGTATTCCCTATGTCCTGATTCCCTCAGAGTGTAAACTGAATGGTGTCCAGGTGTCTTATCATGGCCTGAAACCCTAACAGTATATGGCTGGCAGATGCTGGTTGGAAGTTCAGCAAGGCTAGATTTGTAGAAGAGTGTATATGATGGGTGGTCAGATACTATCAGTCCTAATCCTTAACAGTATGTTTGATTCTAATTGGAAGCTTCTAATAGCAAGGCTTGATATCTAGGAGTATAGAGAGGCTGCTGTGTGGCAGGGATTTAATTACATGGCCTGATCCTTAGGAATATGAGCTGGGTGGTGGTAGAGGTAGGAAGATGTCCAATAGGGTGTGACATCTAGCATTGTATTTGGAGTGGAGGCTTGGGGGTTTGCATACTTGGCCTGAAAAGGGAGTACATCTATGGATGGTGGGTGGTGGAGGATGTGTTCATCAAGCCTGATATTTAGAACATATAGGGTGGGAGAGAGGTCCAGTAGGACTTGTAGGGTGGCCAGCAAGGTCAGATATCTCAGTATATCAGAGCCTGAAACCTAGAATTTTCTATCTCCAGCAAAGTCTGATATCTAGTAACATATGGAGTGGTGGAAGGTTGGGGTAATGAGTAGAGGTTTATTTCTAGCATCTTATGTGGGAAAATGGGGCAGAGGGGAAGGTTTCCAGCAAGGTCTGAAAAATGTCAATGTTGGGGGCCATTGACAGGGTCCCTCTGAGAGGAGATAAGGAGTTGTCAGGGAGGAGTGAGTCAGTGGACTGGTCAGGGGAAACTTGCAACTCTGACTGACTAGCAACCAGGCCACTTCTTTATACAGATTTCACAGAACAAAGAGAAACCAATGATTATCTAAGAAGTACAGATTATATCACTTTGTCTCTGAACATGTGTCTGACTTTTCATCAGTGTCCAGGATTACAAGTTCAATCACAATTAGAAAGTACAAATAGAACAGATTTTATTTTTATTATTATTTTATTTTATTATTATTAGAGTCCAATTCAAGGACTCTAAACAAATGTCTCCACTAAAGCAAACACATTTATTTTATGACAGCCTGTTTTTAGACTGGGAGTATTTGCAGTTTTAAAATGCTCCAGACAAATAGAAAATATCTGACATGGTCTTTTTATGAATAGCAAATACTAATACTCAATTTCTTTTATTTATATTGTTTCATCATCTATGCTATTAAGTAGAAAAAAGTTAGTTTAGTTAATCTATTTCCTGAGTTCCATTCCTCCAGTGGTGTACCCTGTCTTGATCCCCCATCTTTAAACTACATTTTCTGAGAGTTCTACGTGTATTGTAAAACAAGAGGCCTTCAATGTGTTACTAGTCTCCTGGCCAGCCAGAGTTTGTCAAGCATCTCTAAGTTTACCCTGTTCCAATTATTCTGTTGGAGTTTTCTTAGGGGCAGATAACCCAACAAGTTTCCTGGAGTCGTGTCCTCATGTAGAAATTCCTAGCTTTGGCTTATCTGTGCTTATCATGATCTCTAGGCAGTATAAGGAAGATTTCCAAATAGGCCCAAATAAAGTTATTTCCCTAAAAGCAGAAAGGGTAGTAAGTTCAGGACTCAGCACCCTGAGAGTTAGGGTTGGGGTGTGCATCTACTTCTTTCAGCTCTAAGACCCCAACTAGTGCAGACCATGCAGGCCCTTTGCATCGCATGCTTCCTCAGTCTCTGTGAGTTTATCTGTGCATGGGTTATGTTGATGTAGAGGCCTTGTCTTCTTTGTGTTTTTCAATGCCTCTGGCTCTTATACTCTTTACTCCTCTTCTTCAGGGTTCCCTGAGCTGTGAAGGGAGGGATTTGATGGAGACATCCTGTTTAGGGCTGAATGCTCCAAGGTCTCTCTATCTGAATAATGTCTGGCTGTGGGTCTCTGTATTTGTCCCCTATGCTGCAGGAGGAAGTTGGCCAATGCACAGCACTGATTTTCCCTGGCTGAAGTCTATGTTATTGTGTGTTCATACTGAGAAGGAGATTTATTAAACTGAGTGGATGTGGTCTGAGTGTTCCAACAATGGCTGTCTTACAATGGAGAGGGCGAAAATCTGGTAGATGTTCACCCTTGAGGCTGGATGTCTCAGCAGAAACAATCTAGTGCTAAAACCCTGGAGTACTCTTGGATTGTTGCTGGTCTCCAGTCTGTTGGAACCCTGACAACAGTAACAAAATAAATAAACTTGCAGCAAGAGTGAGGCTTATTGGACAAAAAAGCAAAGATCCCTTCTTCTTGTCCTCTAATATGGGCTGCCACCCAAAGGTGAGGCCTTAATTTAGGGTGTGCCTTCCTGCTTCAAATAATATCATTAAGAATAGTCATTACTTGGTGGGTAATGTTGATGCATGCCTTTAATCCTATCACTCAGGAGGCAGACAGATCTCTGAGTTCAAGGCCATCCTGGTCTACAGAGCAAGTTTCAGGATGGCCAGGGCTACACAGAGAAACCCTGTCTCAAAAAGAAAAAAGGAAAAGACCTCAGTAGTGCAGTTTGGGTTTTAGTTGGTTCCAGCTGAGGTCAAATTGGCAACCAAGACTATCCATCATAGACCAATATCTACCAAGGTATGTGGGGCATTCAGGGGAATCCAATGTTGATGGCCAAACTCCTCTCAGGGTATATGAGAGTGGCCAAGGGGATGGATAGCTGTATTTAGAATGACATGTAGTAGAGGGATCAGGCCCTCCTGGATACCCAATCAGCACACCAAAAACACAGGCCTTGATGGACACCTACCACCAAACTTAAGCTTAGGGATCAGGATATGCAGGATACCTACCCCTCAACCCCACCAAAATACACTATTGTTCCGACCTTGCTAAAAAAATCATTCAAACTGCTTTCCCACATACAATGTTAGGAATCAAGCCATACTAGACACACCTGCCCCCCACTGCCACTCTGCATAGACTGCTAGGAATCAGGTTTTGCTGGAGAGCCACCTCCATGGTCTACTGTCTGAATGTTGCAGCAACCTGCCTGCTTGGGTCAGGAGAATGTCTACAGTTCAATTTAGAGAGCTAGCTCGGAAGTCTCCAGGATCTGACTAACAATGGCCAGGTCTACATTAAGGACCCTAGCCAGTCCCTCTACATTATATCCCCTTTCCCCAAGACCATGGTAAATAGAAGTTCTTACAGTCTGAAGTTTATGTCTGAGTGATGAAGACTGACAAAAATAAATGTGAAATGGCAGGTTCTGAGGTTTGTATTACATGTGGGGAAAGAATGGAGTATACCTTTGACTGACCTACAAATGCTTGCCACTGCTGTGAAGAAAAATTACTTGATTAACAAATGACTGGGAAACTGTCTCATTCCAATCTTGCAATTTGATGGCTAGAAATGATACTTTTCATGTTTTATTATCCTGGCAGCTAATTACATTTTCCCTCTGTGAGGATCTTTTAATTCCACCTTCTTCCATGAATTAACTTTCTCTGTGTGCACAGGGAAGTCCTGGTGAACCCACCAGCTTATCCCTCCCCTCCCTACTTCTACTACTGAGCTAATCCCCAGCCTGAATTACCTTTTCATATCCCTGCCTTTTGCTCATCAGTGTTCAGGAACTTTCCATTGCACTGTTGCTCGCTACAATAAACGTGAGTTAGCGACTGAGAATGGCAGAAATGAGAGCCAGGGTCACTGTGGTCTGGATTGGGTAGGAAGGCTGGATCCAGGCAGGGCTTGTGGGTCTGTATCAAGAACTATCCCAGCAGGGGTCAGGCTCGTGTCAGGGCGAGGTCAGGACCAACTTCCCCACAGTTCCTAGCATCTGGGATGGGTGCCAGGGCGGTGAGAATACGCTGTGGGCTCGGCCCCCTACTCTATCCCCTGATGTTACTGCTGCCCCTGGGCCCCAAGGCCGGTCCTGTTCTAAAGCCTGGTGTCCCTAGTCTTTCAAAGGTTCCTGGGGTAGCACCAGGGAGACCAAGACCACCGAAAGGCTGGGAACCAACGGCCAGCGCTCACCAGGATTCTGTGAGCCAAGCAGAAGGTCCGTTTGAAATTCAGTGGGCGGGTGATGGGTGGAGGCCATAAAGGCCAGGTAAGGCACCGGAAGTGGTTCCCCTTTTGCCTTCCCCTCAGAACCAGATGGTCCCAAAGAAAATGTCAACCAAGGGGGTTTAGGTTTCCCCTCAGGGATTGATTCTTTACACCCTAGAGTTTGGTGTGGTGCCATGGGACCAAAACAGTGTCCAGGGCTGACCCAGTGGTGTTGGTAGAGAGCATAGAATTACTAAGTGTGGGGACAAAGGGGACAAAGCCCTCTGAGCCTTAGGATGCCCATTCTGTGGAGGAGGTAAATACCACCTGCCAAGACCTGGGTCCAGTAATGACTTTCCAGATGAATCTTAGAAACAAAGTTGTCATTACTGGCCCAGTCTCCTTTTAGAAACGTAAGGTGACATTACTAGGCCATCAGCATCATAGAGCCCTTCCATAAGTCTCTCTCCCTGGGATACCAGGACAATTACCATTGGAACAGACCCTGAGAAGCCCTGACTTCGAGCAACTAGCATCAGTAGCCTGAGACTTGTAGTTCTTTGATCTGAAAAGTGAGCACAGGGCTGTTGTTAGTTGAGGGAATGAAGTCACAGGGCCTCTCTTCTGCCCACCTGGCCTTGGCAGGCCCACTATGGCCACCCTTTTCTCTAACCCATCCCATCTTCCCAGACTCCTGGACTCTTGCTTCCACAACTGTCAGCTGAAATTTTCATGTCCAAAGTGGAGGCCACTGAAAGCACAGGCCAACCAGGGTAGCCCGAAGTCACCTGCACAAGTCACTTTGCTTTTTGTCAGGGTCTTCCAATCAGTGACATGGAGGAGGGGCCTCCTTGCGGTATTATTCTGCCCCTCAGGGGCTGCATCTCTAATAGATGGCATGGGTGTGTCTCCACAGTGTGTGGGAAGCCGAAGATGGTTGGGAAGGTGTTCGGTGGCCAGGACGCATTGGCTGGCCAGTGGCCATGGCAGGCCAGCTTGCTATACCGGGGCTTGCATCTCTGTGGAGCTGTTCTCATCGACTCCCACTGGCTGCTCTCCACAGCCCACTGCTTTCGAAAGTGAGTTTGTCTTATCTGGAGCCCCAAGAGAGGGGTTGGGTGGTGAGAAAGATGGAGGATGAGAGGAGGAAAGGGTTAAAGGTAACATGCCTTTCTCCTACGGGTTTTTCTCTGGGTCAGTTTACTTCTACCAAAGACACATTGCTCCTTCCTTGGCCCACGATGCTCTCTACCTGGACCATCCCCATATGGCATCAGAATTTCCTTCATCTGCCCACGTCCTCATTGTCTTTCACTCCTGTAATATCCCTACAATCCCTCTCTGTGTCTGAAACAATGCAGGTGTTTCACGAGAGGATTGTCGTCGTCCTCGTCATACCTGCAGACCTAAGCTTATCTCACAGTCCCTGGCTCTCCAGTGAGCCAGGTTCTAAGCAAAGACCACATATGACCAGCAACCAGATGATTCTTCACCTCTTTGTAAAACTGATCCTGAGAAAAAACTATGGTCATACTTATGCCATGTGAGGCTGTATGGATGGGAAGTGCAGGCCTCCAGACCTAGACAAATGATACAACCAGCCAAGAGTCTAATTCCTCTGGCTCTTGGGGACCTAAGTGAGGGCCTAGCTTCTGATCAGACATGGAAAGACCTAGAGGGAATGGGTGCTGTACAGTCCAAGTCAGGAAACTGAAATCTTGCTTATTGGTTTTGAAACTCCAGCTTAATCCCGTTGGCGTGTATTCTGTGCTTCATTCACCTGAGACCCTTTAGGGGACACAGTGTCGTAGATCCCAGGTCAAGCTTTCTTTGTCCTCAGAAGGAACAAGCTTAAGTTAGTATGATGCCGGTGAGACATGACAAAGTGCCTAAGGAGGGCAGCCCTGAAGAACATAGATCTATAAAGATGCTGAAGTATGAGAGGAGGGCAAAGTAGTTGCTCCTAGAAGGGAGAAATTGAGTGAGGTGGTTGAAGCCCCTGTTGCTGTGGGAGCTGTGGGCATGAAGGTGTCAGCACAGGCTGTTCACTCAGTCTTATTCAGAGACAAGGGAAACTTCCCTCTTGTGCGTTTAACAAATTCTCTGTGAGTGCTTATTATCAAGAAGCAATCCTTGGCAAGGGGGCAGAAAAAGACGTTAGATACCATCAATGAGACCAAATAACTCAGAAAATGAACAAAAGGGAGAATTATTTTGGCTTATGGTTTCAGTCCAAAGTTATTTGGCCTGTTTCTTTTAAATCTATGATAACACAGTTCATCATACAAAGAACATATGGTGGATGAGAGCTGCTGACCCCATGGTAGCTAGGAAACAAAGATAATGAAAAAAACGAGACTTTCAAGGCCATTTCCCTAGTGACATAGCTTCTTTTTACTAGGCTTCATCTCCTAAATGTTCTACCCTCTGGATAGTACCACAGGCTGATGAGCGTGCCTTTAGTTATTGGCCTAGGAGACATTTAAGATTCAAATCCTAAAACTAGAATTCAGCCATAGTTTTTAAGTAAAAAAAAGGGGGGGGGCTTGATTTGAAGTCCCTATCAGGGTCCTTTCTAGTGCTGGAATTCTTTATTTCTCCAGTTCTAAGATGTAATGGAGAATATTTTGTCATAAGGTTTGAATGCAATATCCATCATCTTACAGAAAGAAGGCTCCTATCCTAGTTACTTTTCTATTACCATGATGAGATACTATGACCAAGGCGACTTATAAAAGAACTTGTTTATTGAGGCTCACAGTTTCAGAGGGTTGGAGTCCATGATTATTATGTCAGGGAGCACGGCAGCAGGCAGGTAGGCATGATTAACTGATAGCTTACATCCCGAGAATGGCTTAGGCTTTTGAAACCTCAAAACTCACCCTCCAGTGATACACCTCCTCCATCAAGGCTTAATCCTTCCTAAACAGTTTCACCAACTAGGGAATCACACATTCAAATATAGGAACCTATGGGGGGCCATTCTCACTTAAACTACCACAGTCCCTGGCCCTCTTAGTCTTGTGGCCATATCATAATGCAATGTGCATTTAGACCAACTTCAAAAATTCCCAAGTCTTTCAGTCACAACACCTTTGCAAAGTTCAAAGTCTGTTCTGAGGCTCTTAATTGTAACCCCTATAAAATAAAATAAAACAAATTACATACTTCCAACATACAGTGATATTCCAATATACATTATCATTCAAAAAGGGAGGAATAGGGGTACAGTGAGAAAATACTGGACAGTGCAAGACTGAAAAAAGAAAAAGGGCACACTCCAAATTATGAAGCTCTATGTCCAATGTCAAAAGACATAGATGGCTCCAACCTTCTAGCTTTTCTGACTGCAACATACTCTTCTCCTTTGGATAGGTTCAACTCATTGTGTTCAACTCTCCTTCTCAGTTATCCCAAGTCTCTGGAACCTCCAATATCCTAGGGTCTCCACCACAACACAGGATTCACTTTCACATCTTCGCACAATGGTCCCTCTGAGCCTCCCTGCAGGGACTCCCCTGCCACATGCCTGGTCTCAGCAACTTTTCTTAACAACAGAGGAAGATTCCACAACTTTTTACTCCTCCTGTACCTTTCATGACACTAAAGCCAGAACCACCTGGCAGATGCCACCAAGTTCTGCTGCCTGCTTAGGATGGAGCCTGGACCCCTCCTTGAATTGTATTTGCACAAGCCTTGACTTATTGTTGCTCTTCAGGAACAAATAATTCCTTGGGCCTTTTCTTTTCACAAGTTGCAGGAATAGCTGGGTGGGGTCTCACACTAAGGGTACCATTCCCTTTACCACCACCCCCTATATGCCCTTATCTCTTTCAGCATAAACCAAGGCTCCAACATTAAAGATTTCTTTCTGTTCTTTTTCTCCTCAGACTGTGCATTTTGTATTTCTTTTTGCCCTGCTTACTCTTTTTCATTGTAGATCTGTGTAAGAGTGATCATTAATAACCAAGGAACAAAATCAATAATATTAGTCTTGAAATTTCCTCTGTCAATGAAATTAGTCTCAAGAAGATTTTTTTAAGGTTTTTTTTGAGACAGGGTTTCTCTGTGTATCCCTGGCTATCCTGAAACTCACTCTGTAGACCAGGCCGGCCTTGAACTCACAGAGATCCACCTGCCTCTGCCTCCTGAGTGCTGGGATTAAAGATGTGCATGGCCACCACACCCAGCCATTACAGACAGCCATGTGAGTGCTGGTATTTGAACCCTGTCCAGTGCTCTTAATGGCTGAACCATCTCTCCAGCCCTCAAGAAGATTCTTAAGACGAGCAAAAAGTAGTCACATTCTTTGCTAAACTACACAAGAATGGTCTATAGTCCAGTTGCTATATGGTTCCTCTCTCAAAGCTCTTGAGCTGGACCTCCATAGTTCACATTGTTCTCAGCACTATTGTCTTCCAAGGCCCTGCTAGGATGGCCATTATAAGCTTAAAGTGTTCAACTGCTTTCCTAGTCCAAAGTCCCCAAATCTAACACATTTCTGAAAAACAATAATAAAACCATCTTGGTTAAGCCTATCACAGCAATAGCTCACTCCCTGAAACCAACATCTCTTTTAGTTACAATTCTTTTTAATTTTTAATTTTATCTATCTATCTATCTATCTATCTATCTATTTATTTATTTTTGTTTTTTTGAGACAGGGTTTCTCTGTGTAAACGAGTCTAGGCTGTCCTAGACTCACTTTGTAGACTAGGTTGGCCTCAAACTCACAGAAATCCTCCTGCCTCTGCCTCCTGAGTGCTAGGGTTACATTTGTTTTATAATTTATTTTTATTTTATATGCATTGGTATTTTGCCTGCATGTATGTGTATGTGAGGGTGTTGGATCCTCTGGAACAGGAATTACAGAAAGTTATGAGATTCCATGTGCGTGCTAGGAATTGAACCTGGGTTCTCTGGAAGAACAACCAGTGATCTTAACCCCCTAAGCCATCTCTCCAGCCCCTCAGTTACATTCTTATTGTTATGATGATACACTATGTTCAAACCAACTTATAAAAGAAAATGTTTCTTGGGGCTCATGGTCCCAGTCCATGATCATCATGGTAAGAAACATGGCACCCGGCAGACAGGCATGGCACTAGAGCAGGGGCTGAGAGCTTACATTTGCTCTTCAGGCACAAAGCAGAGAGGGGGTGTAACTTGGAATTACTTGGGATTTTGAAACCTCAAAGCCCACCCCCAGTGACACACCTCCTCTGGTAAAGACAAATCTTCTAATCCTTCCCAAACCAATTAGGGACCAAATATTCAAATATATGAGCCTATGGGGGCTGTTTTCATTCAAACCACTGCAGCACTTGATTGACAGAAAGGGACAGGACCAAGCTGAATGGATGAGGGCAGAGTGGCCAGTGATACATGAGGGTTCAGGAAGACAGGACTGTCCACCCATTCAGAGATAATGGTGATGATGGAATTCTTTGTCTTTCAGCAAGTCCCAGGCCCCAGAGGACTACCAGGTACTGTTGGGGAATACTCAGCTATACCAGAAAACAAAGCACACTCAGAAGATGTCTGTGAATCATATCGTCAATCACCCAGACTTTGAGAAGTTTCATTCCTTTGGGAGTGACATTGCAATGCTGCAGCTGTGTCTGCCCGTAAACTTCACATCCTATGTTGTACCTGCCTGCCTCCCATCCAAAGACACACAGCTCCCCAACCACACATCCTGTTGGATAACTGGTTGGGGAATGCTTTCTGAAGACAGTAAGTGAAAGAGAAGTTGGAGAGGGTGTGAGGGCAGGGAGAGAAGGAAGACAAGAAGTGCATGAGGAGAAAGGAAAGAGTGGCTCAGCTGCCAAGAGGCTCAGGCTAGTTTCTCAAGTCACTGGATATTGCCTTCTGTACCTCAACTCCATGGCCTATGACATGAAAAGCCATTCTAGGGTCCTTCTAGCTTTAAAAGTGTCAGAGCCCACAACCACAAATTCCTCCACAGCTCAGGTTCTGAAGGTGGGGGAACTGTTGACATTTGCTGTCAAGTATCTGGGCTCTTTGAATATTAATAAACTTTTTATTCTAAGATTTTAATCAGTCATGGATCTGAGGAGACTTGATTAAACTCAAAGGTCATGTGTGGAGGCCAGCCCATTGCATCTTAATCAGGTTCTCAGCACTAATGATGCCTGGGGTAAATCAGTTTTGAAAAGGTTTATTTTAGCTCATAATCTCAGAACTTCCTGTCTGTGACCATTTGGCCCTGTTGGTTGGAGCAGTGGTGACACAGCACTGTTGGTAAGGAAATGTGTTCTAGAACAATGGCGCACACCTTATGGTGGTCAGGAAGCAAATAAAGAGGAAGAGAAGAGGCCAGTGTACTCATATCTTCTTAACTAGCACACGTGCCCAATGGTGTAACTTCCTTCCACTAGGATAAGTGTATTCTATTACCAATAGTGTCACAGGCTGAGGACAAAGCTTCAAACAATTGAACACTCTATTCAAAGTATAATCCATGATATTACCAATGTCTTGGCACATACTTGAGTAAAGTGGAAAGAAAAGTCACGAGGTTTTTGATCACTGAGAATGCATGATTGAGAACTATGGCAGCTCCAGAGTGTTTAATTGTGCTTAACCTCAGCTGGTTCTTGTCCTGTTTCACGGTCTTGCCAGGTGAACTCCATGATGGAGAAATGTTTTCGGTTTATTTGTTTGTTTCGTTTGTTTCTGGTACTGGGGATCAGTCCTAGTGTCTCACACATACTTGAGAAAGGTTTACCAGTGAGTTACTAAGAACCCTTGCTTTTATTATATTAGATTGAAAACAGAGAAATGTGTGTAGAGTTGTACCCAGAGTATTTATTAAAGGATTGTGACTTGGAAAATGTCCTTATGGAATAATGTAAATGAGAAAAGAATGTAGATTTGTCATTGTTTATAGGAACATAGTTTGGCACATTTCTTGTCAAAAGACACACTTTGGGTATTTCTGGAAGAACGTGTCTTCCTGAGGAGCTTTGCTGAGGAGTGTCCTTGTCACTAAATATGTCCCCTCTCTCTGTGTGTCTCATTTTCCCACACACAAAAATCCCTGAAGGCAGAGCCCACATTTTGTTTTACCCACCAGTCTAGTACCTGATGGGTACTCTACTGTGTTGCTGCTATCTATCCTGACACAATTAACTCTCATTTGATGACTGTAGTCTCCAACATGGTCCCCTAATTCTATTCGTGTGTGCTTCTACATGAGTCTCCATGTGACTGTTAGCATTACATGAAAACATAGTCATGTCATTTCCCATTTCAGGGCCCTCTCCTATCTTCTCATTTGTGCTTTGAATCAAAAAAGTCCCTGTCCTGGTATAAGGCCTTGTATGATGATGGCACCATGATCCATCTCTGCTTCCTCCACCACTGCTTCCCTCATAGACCCAGCCCAGCTTCTGAACTACTACACACAGGACCCTTGCTTTACTTTTTCTCTTTGTAATTTGCTCTATCCTCTTGTCTTGGCATAATCTACTTCTTTTTCACAGTCTCCTATCTGAATTTTACTTAATTTGTGAGTGAAACTAGACAAACTGTACTGTCTCCTCTTTCTGTATTATTTCTTTAATACCAATGAGTAAATTAATTTATTTTCTCGGACTTTTCCAACTAAAAATGTTCCCTTGTATCATTTTACCTAGCATAAAACTAAATAATAAATAGAGTGGTGGTATATCCAGGGGATGGATGAGTGGAGTGGAGTCAAGTAAGTTGGGAAAAAGAAGGAAGGAAGGAAGGAAGGAAGGAAGAAAGGAAGGAAGGAAGGAAGGAAGGAAGGAAGGAAGGAAGGAGGGTGGGTGGGTGTTTGGGTGTTGTGGATAGAGATGTTAGTAGATAAGAAGGGGAAGGATGGATGGATGGAAGGATGGGTGTGGTAAATGGATAGATTGGTGAAGGGAATGAAAACTGAGTGGGTGTGTAGGTGGATGGGTACATAGAATGAAGGTTAATGATGGATCGTAGAGAATGGATAGAACTGTTCATGAAAGTGAAACTGTTAGTGGAAGGTTGTTGAACAACATTGGGCACACTGTGTGTTAGTGGGTTTTGCCTGTTTGTGCAGTAGACATGTGATCTGTTCTTGGGAGAGGTGAAGATGCTAAGTGAGAGTTTCTGAGAAAAAAAGAGAGAAGCTCATAACTAGATAGAAGATGGAAACAGAATCTGTTGCTCAGATGTCCTACGGTGAGCCACAGTGCCCATCACTGACCTCCTCCTTATTTTAACAGCAAAACTGTTACCACCGTTCTCACTCCAGGAGGGTGAGGTGGGCATCATTGAGAATGAGCTCTGTAATGCCTTGTATGGGCAAAGACCAGGCCAGAGTGGGAACTATGTGCATGAGGAAATGCTGTGTGCTGGGGACCTCTCCACAGGAAAGTCCATCTGCCGGGTGAGTAAGGCAGTGGTGCGTTGCCCCCCCCCCCGCCCCTGCCTGCTTTCTCCATCTCAGGCTCTCCAGGGGTGCCTGCATTGCCCTCTAGTGTCTAGGGAGACCTACACACTTCTTGTTTCATTACTTCCATTTGTTTTTCTTGGGTTCATACCTTAATGGTCTCCTTGAGGGTGGTTGTTCCCTTAGCAAATCCTAACAGTTTTTCTTTTGCTTTCACACTCACACTTACACACATATACACTCTCATGTGCACAAACACACACACGC
>CAJQZJ010000213.1:96711-117604 GCA_907164525.1 Lophiomys imhausi
CATATGCACAAATACACACGCACACTTACACACATATACACTCTCATATGCACAAATACACACGCACACTTACACACATATACACTCTCATGTGCCCAACACACACATGCACACACTTACACACATATACACTCTCATATGCACAAACACACACGCACACTTACACACATATACACTCTCATATGCACAAACACACACACACTCACACTTACACACATATACACTCTCATATGCACAAACACACACACTCACACTTACACACATATACACTCTCATATGCACACACACACGCACACTTACACACATATATACTTTCATGTGCACAAACACACACACACACACACAATTTTTGTTGCATATTTTAGACTTTTTATTGAGGCATAGCACTTATACGAATACATAATTTGTAAGTAAATGGTTTGGTAAGGTTTGCAGTGCTGAATCAGCATATTCCTGGTATCCATCTCTCTTTCTTGCCACTAAGTGTATTTTGCATGTTCATTGTCATATGCTTTCTTCTGTGAAGTTTTGTTTAAGTTTTTCATTATGCTGTTGGGTTGTCAGTTTCTTATAGGAACCCTTTTATATGGTATAAATGTAAGTTCACTACTGGACGTAATGGATTGTCTGGGGAAACTCTCCCAGAGAGGGAAAATGGCTAGTCTGAAGTAGAGTGGCACAACCAGGACACAGATGTTTGGACCCCAATGCCACCCCCCTGGGTGCAGACTTCAGCCTCCCAAACTGCCATAGGCACCACTATAGGCTGGTTTCCCAAGGGGTGTTCCTAAAGGCATTCCACAACTCCAGTAACCCCTGCAGTGTTTCTCTGAAAACCCCTGCCTGTTTCCTGGTGATATGAGTTGTTTTCACCCAGACAGGCAATGGACATTTTTTCAAGAATCCCAGTTCATAGGTTGAGAAAATATTCTAGGCCAAAGCAGAAGAGTTGACTGGATACATTGTGGCAGCTCAAGGTTTACTGAGCCAGGATCTGCACATAGGTACTAACAGAACCAGGTTGCTTACAAGTTCCTAAATGTTCTCTTCTAGACATCAGGCATGGCAAGCAAAGAATAGGTTTGTATGTTTATAGCCTGATATCTGTCCTCACTCAAGTGGTAAACTGACTTAGAAGCTTCTCGCTGTTCAATCCCAATGTCCCTCCCCTTGATTTTTGCCTAATGGGGCTATGTAGGGTCCTGACATGTAATTGGTATTTCTGGCTCTAAGCAGATCTCACACTAACTACTCTCTCCTCAGGGTGATTCTGGGGGCCCCCTCATCTGCTACCACATCAGTGCATGGGTCCTGGTAGGACTGGCCAGCTGGGGTCTGGACTGCCAGCATCCTGTTTATCCCAGCATCTTCACCAGGGTCACCTACTTCACTGACTGGATCAACCAAGTCAAGAGACTCACTCCACTTCCAGAACGTGGATATGTGTCTCCTCAGACAGAACTTCAACCCAGACCTCTGAGGGCTGCTGGCCACCCACAGCCCTGCAGCAACCTCATAGCTGCACAAGTCTGGTCCCTGCTGTTGTTTATCCCCAAGTCTCCACAGTAGGTCCCAGTGAGCACCAGGCCTTTAGGCATTCTTTGCTCAGGCTTCTCTAAGCTATGGCCTCTGTTCTTTAGTATACCATCTGCCCCCTTTCTTCAGCATATCTGGTCATTCACTGCTAGTACCCTAACAAGCCTAGAAAAGCCTACCAATAAAGCCTCATCCTCTTTCAGCTCTGGTTGCACTACCCTTGTAGGCTTCCCATATCCCTCAGTGACCAGACTTATCCTGGAGTTGGCCATCAGAACTCAAAAGGGAGAAGACGGAGCACCTCAAGAAAACTCTCCTTGAGGAAAAGGCAGGGAAATGGGTTAATGCACTACAGGGATACTGAGGAGTGAGGATGCACCCTGGGAAGAGAATGAAGTCTATCTGGTATGGTAGAATGTCCCTGCCTTGGAGAATGCCCTTCAGGGAAAGTAAAACATTACACCTGCCTTGAAATTCAAGAGAGCAAGGGCGTCTTCCTGGGGGTGGATCAGCAACACTTGTGGGATTTTAAGGAAGAATAGCCAAGGTACAGGGTACCTAGGGGACTGTTTTAAGTGGTTTTGTGGGGCTGATGTACTAGGATCAGGCCAAAGGGATAAACATGTGGCCTGTGGCTAACAGCCTCGTGGATGTGCAGGTTTAAATAATCGGTAAAAAGAATACAGAAGTAGCTCTAGTGCCTGGATGGAGACTAACATGATCCAATTGAGCTCAAATCTCTGCTCAGGGTTCGTGCTCAGCGTCACCCTCACCTACTCCCAAGGACCCGCCTGGTCCCTGATATCTGAAGCCCAGGCCACAATGGTCTCTGTCCACATTTCAATGGTCAGAACTTGATGTAACCTTGTCTGTTTAGTTGACCCAGGACTTAGTAATCCAGGAAGATTTAAAACAGCGAAAATAGTGTTCTAGGTACATTCTGCAAATGTACCAGGCCCAGAGTATTTATGAGGCAGCAGGAGTTAAGAGGCCTCACAATGCTGCCTCTTGTATTAGAACCCTCAGTAAGGAGAAGAGCCCGCACTTACCCCAGCTCTACAAGAACCAGACAGCACTCAAGAGTTTCAGTACAAATCCTTTCTAATCCTGGTGTTGTCTAAGCTCCCTGCTAGTACAGATGGACTGGTGTTCATTAGCAGCAGAGTGTCCTTGTTTTCAATCTTTTGTTGCTTGTGCAACAGGACTTCTATCACATAAGGATCTTGTGAACACTCAAGAAAGTATACGACATATAGCTTCAGCCCCGGTGATGGTTTATAAAGTGCATGTCTACCATGAAAAAGCCCAAGTTTGATCCCCAGTACTGCATAAAAAGGTGAGATGATGAACACATGTAAACCAAGGACTTTGAAGGTAGAAGCAGAAGGATCAGAAGTTCAGGATCATTCTCAGCTACACCAGTAAATTCCAGGTGAGCCTGGAATGCATAAAACAAGCCTTCCCTACCCTTCCTTATCCCCCCAAATAAGAAAGGGTCTTCTTAGTTCATTTTTGCAAAAGATGTTCTTGGAAGACCCTGCATCTAGCAACAACTTCACTTCTACAGCCACTTGTACATCTGTAGTAGTACTGGACCTTGCTGTTCCAAGAAATACGGAATTAAGAACCCAAGCAATTCACCCTGAGATGAACATGGTTATGGGGTCTTGCAGCAAAGTTCATTAGGACTCTGAGATGCCAGTTGGCAAATTCTCTTCTTCATTGAGGGCTCTAAAGTCTGGGGAGGAGTTAGTCTGAAAGTGGTATGGCCCATACATATTCAGTCTAGGAAGCTCAGGTGACACAATATATTTAGTGAGTTCCTTCACTTCACTGGCCTTACAGTTACCATGATGGCCTCTCTGACTAGCCAGACTCTAGAAACCTGGGTGTCATTGGGCCTGGCATTGGCTTTTGAAACATCAAAGCCAAACCCCAGTGATATACTTCCTCCAACAAGGCCACACCTCCTGATCCTTCTAAACTTTCAAAGAAATCCACTCCCAGTGACTAAGTGTTCCAATATATAACTATGGGGACTGTTCTTATTCAAATCACCACAATGTTCTTACAGTCTAAACCATGGATCTCAACCTAAAAGTAGTCTGCTAAAGAACACAATCAAAACTCAGCTCTCTCTTAGCCTAATTTGTCTATTACTTGATACCATCTAAAGTGCTCACTCACTATCCATATTCCTGTAAAGGTAAACTGATCTGTATTAGCACTGAATAACTACCAGAGAGGGTATTCGTAGTAAGCTGGTGGACAGGAATCAAATCCCAGAGATCTCTTAAGAAGGCTTGAACACCTTCCCTTGTCACATGATGTGCCTACATGCCTGCCGCCTGAGTCTCAGATTCCTAGTAGAACCTTAATCTGATCTGAAAATGAGCAGCAGACATCAACTCTGGGAAACAGTACAGTGCAGGGCCAGTGAGCCTGTGGCTGGGTTTTCCCGATACTGTGAGTGTCACAGGGGACTAGAAAGATCTATGATCAGCCTTCCATGGTTATGGAATGCTTACTATTCATATTGCCAAAGTAAATCTTGGTCACACTTTAGAGTGAAAAGACAAGAGTTGATTTCAGTAAGAGCCTTTGCTCTCCAGTCTGGAGCAGATGGTGCTGGGAATGTGACCGAATGCATTGAGTTCACAACGAAAATAGGCACAGCCATGATATTGAAGAGTAGAACAAAATTATCTAAGCACGCGAATAATTTCCAAAACAATGTTTTCCCACAAACAGAGGAAGCATAGAGATTTTGTTATGGGAGGTTATTCAAGTTCATATGTGGACAGGCCAATTCTTAACCATGCTCAGCCTAGGCTATTTTAGACTTATTTGAGGGTCTTTGAGACTTATTATTTAGTCTCAAAATATATAGATGTTAAGGTGGTAAACAGAAATACCTCTGAGTGTGTTCAGTTTGCACCATAACATTTTAGCTGGAAAGAAGAGATATTTTGAAGATACATTAATATAAGCTTACTCTCAAGAATGCCTACCCAAGACATTTCACTGACTCTTACAGGATCAGAGACAGAGGACATGTATTTCCTGAAGGACTGGGGTGCTTCCCTTTCTAGTTAGGGGAATGAGACTCTTAAGGTAAAGGTAAGATACGCCTTCAGATCATGTGAGGACAGTCTAACCCTGTAGCTTGAGGTGATATATACATATGTAATTGTTTTCTTATAACATTCAGACAAACCTAAATATAACATAAATCATGAATAAAATAAGCAGAGTTGACATTTTTAGCCTAAAAGATATAGGTAATGTCCTTATGAATCGGAGTCAAAACAGTTCAGCAAACAGACCAGATAGAAAATAAGGAAAAAAATGGACACTTGTGACATTTTATACAATTTCATTGAATGTGGTTTTCAGCTTTTGGCTATAACAAAAGAAGTTATAAAATAAAATTTAAGCTATATAAGCAAGCTAAATAGGGCAGTGGGGAAAAGGAGTCATTACTGTTTGGGCTGTATTATTGTTAGTTCATAGGACAGACATTCTAAAAGCTGTTAGAGTGGCTGTCCCTTTAAGATGCTGATCATTCTAAAGAGATTATATGCTAAGCCTGGTGCAATAAGGCCACTGTCCCCTTGGCTGTCCCCTTCTGGGCCAGAGTTAAGAAGCCATGCTGTGTTATGGCTGCCGCTACCTCTTAAAGCTGCCTGAGATATATGGGAGGGTTAGGGAGAGGAGTCAGGGTGAACATGGTCAAAGTACGTGGCACGAAATTCTAAACAGTAAAAGTGACAAAAATCACTCTAAAAATCTCACAAATATACATGACCTAGTAAGGAGACCTCTGTACTCAAGGATATGGAAGCCAGTGAGGGAGCTGGAGTAGCCTGCCATATATTGGTGATAAGGCTAAGCTAAGAAATAGGAAGCAGAGCTCTTCCTCAGATCACCAGAGAGTGAAAGTTCTAATAACCCATTCTTCAAAATGAGCCTCAAGGAATCAAGTCATATTTCAGAAGCCCAGAGAGGAAATGAATGAGAGCAAAACTGATTTGTCTTTTTCCTGAGCATAAGCCCTGTGCTACCTGAAAGCCAGGTCACACGGAGAAAGCACACACAAACGCTTCATCACAACATTTATTGGGAGTCATCAGTGTTGTCCATAAAAGATGGAATACTGAGAAGGCAAAGTTTTTTTTTTCTGAAAGAAATTGAGGAAAAGCATTTTCTCTTGCAAAATTAAAATGAGCTTCCTGACACAGAGCCTGCAACTGAAGGTCCCAGGCCAAAATGACACCTACAGAAAAATATTGGTGAGACTGTGGCTACTATGGGGCATGGGTGGGCACTGCCTCTGACACAGCAGCTTCTTCCGTAAAGCCACACATTTCTGGAACTGTATGGACCTATCTGCCAATGTATCCCATCATTTTTTTTTTTTTTTTTTTTTTTTGGCCAATGAGAGCATCATCTGCTCCAAGCTCTCCTGTTTTGGAGGATAGAGGGTATGCTTTCTTGGCAGATGGAGTTCCTTGTTCCGGCCCTTGCCCAAGTCAGGAGGAGGCATCTGGGACTCTTGTTGCTGTTCCATACTAAGCCGTGCTGTGAACAAGTGAACTTGACCCACCTGAGCAGCATCCGTGGGTCCACTGGAAGGGCTCTGCTCATGACTCAGTAAAGGTTTGTGAGTGAATTTATCTGAGGCAGGGAACATGTCATTTTGTGGCCCAGGAGCTTGAATGGCCTGACTGTTTTCTGACTTAAATTTCTCTTCCCTGGACCCCAACTGTTAAAGTTAGATATCTGACTTTCCTGGGGACCTGATATTCCCTTCATAACCCTTCCAGCTAACAGGGTTCTTTATACTTTTGTTGTATTCCCATCTGCCCCTTGTGCAATGTTGCACTGGCTGGTGTTCAAGATCTTGGTAGGTTGTGGTTCAACTCCACTGAACTGCTCTCCCTTGACTATGTTACTGAGTTTGTTGGATACAAATACGTTTTTGTCATTCATCTTTGTTCCTTGAGGCCCCTGTACTGTTTTGTCAGAACTTAGTTTCTTACCTAATGACACAGGGGTAGCCTCAGCGGACATTCTGGGCACATCTGGGCTCTTGCCCTCTGACTCTTTCAGGCTGGTGTTGTCTAAGACAACAGATGTCTGTTGCAGAAAAGACTTTGGCATTCTCCGTACACTCTTAACATGCCCATTGTTATCAGAAGGTGACGGTCTCTGGGCCTTGTGTTCCTCCTTGATGTGTCTCACACATGGGACAAAAGGGAAAAGGCAATGCCCTGACTTGGACATGGTGCCAGAGATCTGACCCTCATTGGTTTCATTAAGATGCCTGGTCAAATGTTCTTTCAGGGAAGTTTCAAGTTTTTTCTGACATTGGCTCACCTTTGAGGTCCCTGAAGGTTTGCCTGAGTGGCATTGAAGGTTTTTCTCACAGTCAGATTGAAGGCCGTTATCTAGAACATCTTTGGTGATTTTGAATAGCTGGTGTTTTTGAATAGCCTTCAGGCTCTGTTCCTTTGCCTTCAGCAGTTTCTTCCCTGATTGCCTTGCTGGGAAGCTTCCAGGTTGGTTCAATACAATGCTGTGTAGGTTTTTGTTGCCGTGTTTCTTAAAGGAAGAGATCCATGAAAGTCCATAGTTGCTTTTAGGTGAGAGTGATTCTAAAGATTCTGCCTGAGGATTCATCCATGGCAGGGATCTAAGGATCCTCTGGGGCAGGCCCCAGCGTTGTAGAATGAGCCTCTTTCGAAGGTGGTGCTCAAATTTCTTCCGGAGCTCATTGGTGAGGAGGAAATTTCCAAGAGAGATGGTCCTTGAAACATGGGGTTTGAAGGGCTCTCTGACCAATAAGGACTTGGGAGGTGGGGGACAAAACTCTTCCTGGGATTTTTTTACCACAGTGGGCAACCCCCACACTCTCTCCTGTTCCTTTTTCAAAATGTTGTATTCTAGGCAGTGGATTGCAGAGGGCTCAAGAAGTTGTGCCTCATCCTGGGGTCTGTGGAAGTACACTCCACAGACCTTAAGTTGGGACTGAGGAGAAGGTGACAGCATTTGAATTGGGGGTTGAAGCTGAGCCTGGGACTTGGCTGGAGGGACAGATTGGGACTCAGTTTGGGACAGAGTTTGAGGAAAGTTCTGTAGGTGATTCTCAGACAATGACAGAGGTGTGTGGTGGGCAAGCACTGGGGAGTCTGAGAATCTGTTGAAGCATCTAGAGGCCAGGGAACTGTCAGCCCATACAGTAGCAATAGAGTTCATGGACTCATTGTGTAGAGAAGGGAGGCCCCAGAAGAACTGATTGTATTTAGCCTCTAACTGGTCTTCAGGGGTCTTGGGATTAGGCAACTTCTGGTCCATGGGAAGTATTTCTGGTTTGCCTTTGCTGCTCCCCGAAGGATAAGAAACTGCCAAATTCTGTTGATTACCCTCTGAGGTCTTCTCCAAAGTTTTAAATGAATATGCCCTCCTTACATCTTGTCTCTCAAGTAGTTCCATGGCATCAGGGCTGGAAGAGTGAAGGTTTCCAGGGAACGGGAGGTAGGCTGTGGTGTTTCCCCACAAGTAGAATTCAGAAGAATGGGGGTCAAGAAGCTCCCGGTTAACTGAATGTGTTGGCTCCAACTGGGAGGAGTAGCCAGCATCAGTCTGCTGCTGTATACATCCTGACATGGCATGCCTTGACCTGCAAATGCCTTTGTTTATTGGGACATTAGTGGACAGCTCCTTAGGGTTGCCCACCAGAGACAGAACAGTTGCTGGTTGGAGAAGCAGTTCTGTTTCCCAAGTAGCATGTTGTGGAAGAGGGAAGGAGACAACTGAATGGAGAGAATCACGGTCCAGTGGGAATGTGTCACTCATAGGAGTAACAGACTCTGACAGGAGAGAGTCACCCAGAGGTGAGGCAGAAAGTGTGTCTTCCAAGTGAGCACTCTGATGAGGGGAACTAATGGAGGAAGAATATAGAGAAGGCTCATGTGGAATGTCTGAAATTGGATATTCTAGAGGATTTTCTGGGAGGGATAGGGACAGAGTGAATGAGGTCTCAGTCATAGAAACTGTGGAATCCATACTAGACACAGAGGCAACACCATCTTCAAGGGTGGCCTGAGAAAGCAGACGACTGATCTTAGCAGTTGCTCCATTACACACATTACAGAAGGGATCTGGACACAGTAGTTGCCGAAAGTGGGAGGAATCATACAGCTCACCTAGGGGGCTGCAGGAGATATAAATTTAAATTGTGTTGTAAAGAACAGCATTGAAAGGGGCATACCAACCTCACTGGAGATATCCGAAGCCTATATCCATTTTATGCCACCCATGTCTTCTAGAGAGGGTATAGCCTTTTCTCCAGGCTCTTCATTTGTGTATTCATCCCTTTGGATACCCTTCCCATGACAAGAACAAGCTGTGCTCAGTCTCCATGATACTTTGATCTTAGGGAAAATGAGGCCCAGGAAAGAGAGGAAGAATCACCTTTGTACAACAGACAGCAGCTTCCTCCGCTCCTGTGTTTGTCTCTGTGTAGTTCTATAGGCTGGGAAAGCACAGGAAGAATCATGATGGTTACACAGGAGCCCTTTTAAGGAAAATGCTTTAAAGTCTGAAAGTACCAAGAACAAGTAGACAAGGTAAATAGGAAGAATCATGATGGTTACACAGGAGCTCTTTTAAGGAAAATACTTTAAAGTCTGAAAGTACCAAGAACAAGTAGACAAGGCAAATTGTCATTAAGAAGGTTCCCATGTATGTGGCCTTATATAAAAATCACCTTCATCTGTACTGTCCCATGTGATGACACACAAAAAAACCATGCAAAGCATACAAGCCTTGGTTCATCAGAGGTGTCTGAGCACCCGGGTGTCAAGCATATGGATGATATCAGGAGACAGAAGCTTGTGGTTCCACAATAAACAAAATCAGAGTCCTCTCTGGACATGTTCACTGTTCCTTGCCTATGTGGCACCCACTGTCTGGATGGTGCATGGCACAGGATAGCAGAGAACTGACTGTGGCATGTCTTTCTTTCTGTCTTCCTGTGAGTTTCTCCTTTGAGGACTATTTCTTGAATCTGGCAACTTTACATCCTCGGATCATTGACCTAGGACCTTACAGAAATGACAGGATGGGAAACTGAAAGAGGGGGCCCAGCAGATAGGAACCTACCTGTCAGTGACCTCCTTCTTCCTTTCTTAGCTGTGCCCTGACACTGTGGACAGAGAGAAATGAACAGGTATTGGAATTTTTTTCCTGGTGTTTGACTTCTGAAGAAACCCAGACTTCATAAACCAAGAATATTATGACATCTATTCAATTAAAGGAATTTAGTCCCTTTTTTCTCCTGAGTGTGTTCAGAAGTGCTGCTGGCACAAACCCCAAAATAAAAAGGCCTTGCTCAACTCTGGCACGGCTTCTGAAATGCTCTGGTCCACAAATGAAGCCTGGAAGATTATTGACTGACCAGCAGGGATTATGATGGACCAAGTCCTTTCTTAAATTAACTTTCAGAGGTGACCAAGAAGGATTTTGTCTGCAACAACCACAGTTGGGCTTACCAGTCAGAAATTTGAGTCTAGCAGCAACATCTGTGCTCTCTTGAAGACCCCCTTGTCCTATGAGATTAAGCTCAGGATTCAGATTCTGTTCTGAGGCTACAGGCTGTTAGCACTGTTGTTTTGAGCAGCCCAACTTGGAGGATAGTTGGGTGAATGTACAGGCAGGGTGAGAATTAAGCCTAGGATGCTCAATCAGGAGCTTGTCAGGAAAAGCTATTATTCATCAGAGTATCTACCTTCTTGAATGAATATTCTGAGACCAAAAATCAGTGCTTTCTACCTTTTTGCCCTGGGACCTTTCTCCACACTCAGAGTGTTAGATTGAAGACCCAAATGAAAACTTCAGTTCACCCTGTATCCCTCCCATGGGAGGGACTCATGCCCTAGGACAGCAATGTTCTTTCTCCTCCCCAATATCCCATCTCAGACAGGTCTCTGAGACAGCCATACTCACCCAGTACACACTCAGTACTATAACACACCGATAAAGAATATAGATGGGTGTAGTGGCACACACCTTTAGACCTAGCACTTGGGAGGCAGAGGCAGACAGATCTCTGTGAGTTCAAGGCTAGCCTTGTCTACAAAGTGGGTCTAGGACAGCCAGGGGTTGTTACACAGTGAAACCCTGTCTCAAAAAACCAAAAAAACCAAACCAAACCAAACAAACAAACAAAAAGAATAACTCTTGGGGTTTCACCATACGTCCTCACCTTTTTGATATCCTGACTTTTCCAAGGTGATGGTAAGAATGGCTTCAATGTCAAATAGCATAGGTATAGAAGAATAAATCCCACTCCACTCAGAAAGATGCATTTGGAGTCAGTAGCCAAGAAAGCTGATCCAAAGCTTAACCATGGTTCAATATATCTATTCAGAAAGGAGAGAATGTTCTCCATAGACTGACTCACATGGCTGCCTGAGGCATCTGAGCCCTGAGGTGGCATGGACCTCACTGTAGGACCAGATGCATCACAGAGCAAGGCAGAGTCATAGAGGGCTTGTGAAGGCAGAGAAAAGGGGAATACCTCAGCTCCTCCTTCCCCCTCCTCCAAGCTCCATCAATGACCTCTACTTAAGACTGGGCTCCATTTTCCATGCCCCCCCCCACCTCACTTCTTCTTCCTCAAAGAACTTGTATGTTTTCTCTGTGATCTGGGTGCCAACCCACTCCTCTTTAGTGTTTGCAGATCTTGGGTAGGACTCACCCAATTATTCTGACTAGAAAGTTTGACATGATTCCTGGAAGTTTTGCTCTGGGCCAGAAATTTAGTCTCAGAAGCAGAGATATCTTGTGGTTCAAGACCCCCTGGCCATCAAATGACCCTTTCACAGGGACATCAAATATCCTGCATGTCCAATATTTACATTAGCATAATTACAGCTATGAAGTAGAAACTAAATAATCTTATGGTTGAGAATCACAACATGAAGAACTGTTTTAAAGGGTCATGACATCAGGAAGGTTGAGAACCATTGCTTAAATACAATACATCTTTTCTATAGAATGGCTTTCCTTCTAATTCAGCTATAGAACAAAATTCATTTTCCATGCATTTACTTTTGTTAATATCCCGTAGCAAACTTTGCTTCAATCAGGCTTTAGTGTATTTAGTTCAGAGGGACAGGCAGAATCATAAAACCAACATTAATTTTTAAAAAATGAGTATACAAACTAACAACTTCAACATTTACAAAGATATTCAATGCTGCACCTGGAGAGGATGCAGAGTTCTTCACCCATGCTTGCATAGCCCACTGCATCTCCTTCAGCAAACCGCTGACTCTGTGTTGCCCATATTTGACACATAGGGCTGTAAGGCAGTCTGCTTTTAGCTACTCAAAAGATTATTAGTGGAAGAGACTGACTGCCACCACTCTCACTCATTTCTTTGACCAGAGTTATGCAACCCCAAGTTCTGGCAGCTCTAAAGGAGCCTACCATATGAGGAAGAGACCTCAGTGCCTGGCCATCAGTGGTTTACACCCTCAGTAAAACCTCTTTATAAGTGCCATGGAGACAGGGAAGCATAACATGGTTCCCAGACCTCTGTCATTCTCAGGGTTAGGACTCTGGGCTCTGGTATTAATGGAGGAAGTCAACCTTTCTTCCTTAAACTGGGTGAAGTTAGTTTGCTGGTTATGGTAATGTTCTATTTAAGTTTTGACTTTCAGACATCCTCAGATTTTGCTGTCCAGCCCTTTCTTGTTCATGAAAAGTAATATATACTCCAAACAAGAGTGGACACAAATGCAGTATTAAACCTCTGGTGTTGAGGGAAGGTCTAATACTCTGCTTGATGGACTGATTTCAGTGCTGAGATCTGGTTACCACCCCTTCTGAGGCATTCTCTTGAATGGTTAATAAAAGTCGCTGATGGCCAACTAGCTGGGCAGAAAGTGTATAGGAAGGTGGGACTTCCTGAGATTAAAACAGGAACTCTGTGTTTTACACAGAGGAATTGCTGTTTCCTCCAGAAGACAGGGAAGCAGGTAGACATGTTTGAGAGCTCTGGAAGGTAATAACAGGCACATGGCAGTTTGGGATTAGGTGGTCCAGGTTTAGATTAGCTAATTGAGAGTCTGCCCAGCTAAGGGTTAAGCGTTGAAACATTAAAAGGTCTTGGTGTATTTAATTATTGGGGAAAGGACCACAACGACTTATAGGCCATCAGTCCAAGCAATCCAGGGCTGTCGGCCTTCCATTGAACTCTGGCGAATCTCCCGCCAAGCTGTCGGCAATTCTACCAGCCTAATATAACAGCTAGTTACATTAGTTAACAGAGTTTAGGTTACATGTGGTGTAGGCCACCCTTGGTTCAGGGCTTTTTCCTCAGGGAAAGTCAGGCTGCCAGTTAAGGTGAGCCAGGCTGCCAGCCGATATCCTGCCAGGCTGCTGGCTTCTCCGCTGGCCTAATCTTGCAGTTTACACTTACAAATAAATGCAATCGATAATTAAATTGAAGTTTCATTCTACTTTTCTCATTTTCCAGATCTTTACTAGTATTTGTCACACACAAAGAGAAACCTGTCCTTTAAACCCAAGGTTCAATATGGCAAGAAAATGTCACATTCAAAGTGTGAGCAGAGTAAGGTCTGTCCACAACAGCAATGGTAAAACCACATTTTGAAAGCTAAGTGGCAAAATAGGATATCAAAGAAAATATCAGATGTATCCTAGAGGCCCAGTCCATGAGAACAAGATGGTGCTTTAAGTAGATTGGTGGTCTGGCCCAGAGGAGACTCCATGGAGTGAAGAGGATGGCAGACACTAGCATACTGGGGAACACATGGGCATAAGAAGTAGAAAGGATAGCTCTTGCATTAAATTTTGGGAACAAAATGAAGGGTTAAGGAATATACTTCCTGGTTTGAAACACAACAGATGACATAAGAGCTACTTATTCTGTATCTGGTCACGTGTGGAGGATTAATTGCACATATAATGAAAACATTTACTGCCTACCCTAACCAAGTGGCAAATGATAAAAGAGATGGAAAAGACACTCAAACAGCAATTTAATAAGGAAGCAGAATGCTCAAGAGTAATCTGGATTTCTCAGATCCTGTTTTTGCAGTAGGAGTTAGCTGCTGAGAAAATAAACATTTCCTTGGTACCTAAGGTTTTAGCCAGGTTTCATAGGAATTGCAACCACTCTTCTAGTGATATAATCAGCACAACCAGGAAAGGGCTTTTCATAATTACAGTTGGGCATGGGCTACCTCACCTATTACCAGATCTTTCTCCTGGAAGTTCTGGGCACTGAGGCATGAAGAAGCTTATCCAAACTCTTCTTGTTTGCATTCTAAATCCCTGGGGTTCATTTGAGGGTGAAAGAGGATCATTGGACTTTATGGACCTATGTGCAGAGGGCAGTATCTTATGACTGACTTGGGTTAGAAATGATGGTAGATTTCAGAACTGTGAAAGCCTTGTCAGTGCCAGAAATCTCCAACCCCTACTCAGTCCTGCTTTGTCCTTGATTTGTGACATTGTGTAGATCACAAATCTTCACTGACCCTTAGCTCCTAATCTGGAAATAAGTTCCACAAAATATCTCAGAGGTATTCTGCTGCCTGGATCCATTGCAGAATGTTGGTGGACTGTGAACTGCAAACACTAACTTAAAACATGCTTCAGAGACTTCAGCTGATTTTTAAGCTTTGTTGGTACAGAGAAATAAGATATAGAGAACTGGCTAGAAAGGTTGTGGGTGCTGATTGTTAGGAAGCCTTCTGGTAGGGGGGATAACAATATCCTGTTATCCTGGAAGCCTGAAGGTGCCAAGCATGCTGTAGATGACATTTTAAGGACAAACTAGGCTAGTTCTGTGAGGCAGACTTTTGTGATGTGTTCTTCAGCTATTATTCTGGACAAGAATTTGGCCTTCTACTCTTCACCAATGACTAAGATGATCCCCTAAATAAATAGATTTACTGTTTTTTATAATTGTAAACTAAAAATAAATGGCTATTTATAAAAATCCATATATATATATATAAAATTCCAACCATTTAGGTCTCCTGTACCCTGAGCCTACTATTGGTTTGGCCAAAGGGATCATGACCTCTCACATTTCCCATGTAACAACATAAGCTTGTTAGCGTATGTTTAGAAAAAGTGAAGTCATTTGCTTCTGTGGGAGGAGCTGAGTAGATTAACAAATTGTGGTCTATCTCCTAGGTGACCTGCTCCTCTTTACACTGTCTATATTCTTGGCTAAGGGATACCATCGGCCTGTTTGGGTCCATCACTGTAATATTGAACTAATCATCACATGAAGATATGAGCTTCTACATTAGATATCCAGATTTCTGTTTCAGGATTTTTAGAGGAAGCAGAAGGCAGGGATTTTCTCACTTCTAAAATTAGAAAGCACCTGACACAGCAGGGTCTAGAGGAAAAGGAGTCCAGATGCACATGGAGACCTGACCTCACTTCACTCAATATTTCTGGCCATATCATGTGGCTCTGAGTCCTTATGTGTATATCTTCTACTTGGCCAACATGGTCAGGAGGGCCATAGCTCATTTTCCTTCTTCCCCTTGATTCAATTCCTCCTGTAATTGTCACTTTTGACTTACCTTTTAAGACCCAGACTACTAACGCCTCTAGAAATGGGTCCACTCTGCATCCTCCGTCTGTGCCCATTTCTTTTTCACTCCGTTGGGCTCAGAACATAATGGGGGAGATTCGAGTACACATGGCCCTTAGGTAAATGGCATTACTTAAGTAATCTATGCTCAGTGTAGCTATCAAAGAGAGTGGAGTGGACCCTCTGCCCAGCTTCTCAGCTGAATCCCATGAGGCCATAATGTAGTGATTTAGCAATAGTGTAGGACAGAGACCATCTCTAACCCTGCCACTGCCACTTCCCCCTACAAGGCATGGTTGCAGCCCTCTTGTATTTACACACCTCTCATCCAAAGCATCTTGAAAATCTCAAGTTCCAGTTGCTCAAATTAAGGGTTATTTATGACTCAAGGCAGTGTAGCCAGGCACTGAGGGTGAAAGGGTAAGAATCACAGATGCTGGTCCCAAAACTGCCACTGTATCTGCTCTCCTGGTGTGTGAGCAGTGTGAGCCTATCAGCAGCCTGACTCTTTGGATCTGTCTGAGGCTACAGACTGTGGATTCATATTGCCTTTTCCTCCAAGGGACTACCTGGCACACATCTCTCCTCACAGATTTGATGGAGTTGTGTGTTTCCTTTTATAACCTGGGCTGAGCCAGCTGATGACCACTGTGCCTCATACAAAGGTTGCCCATGCTGCCCTGCCCAGATTAGTGCACTCACTTGAGCAAGCATGGCACACTGAATCTGATCTTCATGGCTGCAATGAAGCATGCTCAGGAGTATAGTGTACCCCTTACTAAGCATGTTCAGGAATGAATCCACACCTGTATGAATATGTATGGACTCCCAAAATAAAATTCCCATTTCCTTTTAGGAGAGTATTGCTGTAGAGATAATACCCATGCACTACTTACATGCTTCAGGTGATAAATCTTTTTCCCCTATAGATGAGAACATTTAGCATTCCATTACATTGTCTTATAAACTACCAGTACAGGTACAGACTGAAGGCATCACACATATATAGGCTTCTGTCTGCAGGGCATGCTGGTCATGGCTAGTCTTGCTGCTGTCCTGGCAGTTCCTGAGAGAAGATGACTGAAAGTAGTCCCTAATAACAATGTCTAGAAATGTGCATTCTGCCTTCCCATATCCCACTTCACATAGCGATACTGGGTGGAGACATCCAGAAAATAAGCTTCCATGTAGAACATGTAGTCCAAAAGAATCTACAGAGCCAAGTGTAGAGAATATGGCCACCTAGAGCCCTGTAGCTGACCTCTGAACTCTAAGGAACTCAGCCTATGTTGTCACTATAGCCATTGTGACTGGAACCAAAAGGCCTAGCTTAGAATTTACATGTCACCCTGACTCCAACCAGAAGCTACTCAGCTTATTTGAGACTCATTTTCCCCGGCTGTGAGATGGACATCTGGGGGCTACACTAGAGCAGTGTATACCAAGGCCCAGAGACACGGCAGCTGCTGGTGGGAGCCTCTGTGGAGATCACGCTGGGCTCATGGGCCTAGTGACCACTGCTTCTCTTCTTGGCTTGCCTAGCAAGTCAACAGGACTGGCAATACCTCTTGAGTAGCAAGCTCATGGGTGGGGTGGGAACACAAATACAAACAGATATCATTAAAGACATGAAAGTTAGTTAGGGTTAGTCTGTCTGAGCCACCACAGATTGTCCAGACAGTGCCTCATTGAGGTTGCCTGTGGTTCAAGATCCAGATTTTCACTGTCCTGTGACACTCCATTGAGCCAGCCTGTAGAGATGTTGGACAGCTGTACAAAACTCAATCCAAAGTGACATCATCAAGCCACTAAATAAGGCAGAGTGAAGAATTCATGAAAGCAATCAGTATAATGGCCAATGGTGTAGAGCAGGAGTGTACCTGACTTTTGGACAAAGCCAAGAAGCAACTTTAGTAAATCTGGAGCTTTGCTTACTGGACTCTGCACTGGTGTCTTTGTAGTGAAAGCTTTGCCTTCAACATTACAAGATATCCATCAGCTGTCTCAATATCTCTCCCCTCTCCCATGATCTGTGTGACTTGATTGGTCATGTTGACATTAGCCAATCACCCAAGCCTGGCATGACAGGCTCTACCAGTTGGTCAAGCTTGAAATCTTAGGATCTATGCTTTGTAAGTACTAAGATGCTCATTCTGAATCTAGATTGGGGATCCTGTGAGAGCAAGGTTAGGGATGGAGCCTCTGAATGTTCTATACCTTGTTTCTAGGGATGTACCTCCAAAGGCCTGCATTCCATAACCACTGACCTCTGTCCACAGAATTCATGACAGCTCTTCTCTTTCCAGCTTCATTTCATTCCTTAAAGATAGTCTTATTCTGGGTGTGGTGTTATACACATTTAATCCCAGTATTCTGGAAGCAAAGGCAGGAGGATCTCTGTAAGTTCAAGAACAGCCTGGTTTATACATCAAGTTCCAAGCCAGCCAAGGATATCTGGTTCTTAGTTCTCTTCCTTGAGGGATATGACAGTGAATAAACTCCCACTCTTTTTTTTTAATAATTTATTTTTTATTTCTTCAAGTTACATCTCAATCACAATCCCTTTCCTACTCCCCCCTCCAGTCCCACCCTCCCACCCTCTTCCCCCTCAACCCCCTATCCTCTACCATTTTTTTTTAGTTTAAGGTATATCTTTCCCCCACCAACAGCTCTCCCTTTCAGTCCAACAAATGGTTCTTTCTCTTATAACAACAAATACAATACAAAACAACAGAAATAAATAGGCCACAATTATGAGAGTTATAAGGCTCAGCATACATTTCCCAATGTCCAGTCCATATGTATTTGGCACCCAACTTTAACATTCTACTATCTAACCATCTCCATGAGTTTAAAGTTCTATATCTAGCTCAGCTTTCATACTAACTTGCATCACAATTTTAAAAACATCTTCTTAGATCCAGAATACCCTCTTGATTCCTAAACAACTCAAAAATTAACTATGAGACTCTAGCTATCTATTCTTCAACCACCTCAGAGACCTGAGAGTGATAAATATATCTGATTATACAGGAAGTGCAGGGCCTGCAGCTTCCAAAACTAAGAAATGACATACCAGTGGCTGCCTGGACAGTTTCCATTTTTCTCTCCATACATTGCAGCACCAATCTTCAGCTGTTTGGCCCCATTTCTCTGACAGACATTGATTATAAAGCAAGAATTATGAAGGACTTGCTTACCCTGTCTCGGCAAAGCTAGGCTGTCGACTTACCAGCTTCCAAGTTTTGTCCTTTTTGGACAGCAGTCTGTCTACAGTTGAAGCAAGGGATTTTTCTTGCCAAGTGAGAGGCTTGCCACTAATTCAACCATTTCCAATTGGAGATTCTTTGATGCTCATCTTCTACTTGGAGTAGAATAGGGGGTGCTGTCAGGAGCTGACATGTCTCAATACCAAAGAAATCTTAAGTTAAGAAAATATCTTTGAATGCCATATTCTACAGATCTCTTGAGGTTTTTGAAGACCACTTATCTATCTCCTCATATTTGGATAAGCAATGTTGCTTGTCTCTTAGCAACTTGGTTTCTGATTAGCTTTAAAAATAACTGTGAAAGACTGTCCTAGTACTTAACAAAATGACATGTTTGAATGACTATTAGTTTGCATTTCTTAATTACCCTAAACAGTTTATGACAGTTGGTAGAAAAAGGCCAAAACTTCACATTTCATTTTTAAGCATTACCTAGGTACAATACCTTAAAAAGAGTTACCCTTAATTGTGTATCAATATACAAAGATCAATACCGATGTAGCCCAATACAATCTTAATTTTGCATCAATATACAAAGATCAATACCAATTTAGCCAAATATAATCTTAATTTTGTATCAATATACAAAGGTATAAGGGCATATTCAATAATCTGTCCTTTTTTCTTGATAATTCCTATATTATGTCTATGTCCTGCTTTTTCTCAAGTCTGTTCATCCCTATATAGGAGAGAAAGAAGGATACAGAAAAGGAAAAGAGAGAAGTCCCTGGATCTAACCTCCAAAACCTATTTAACAAGACCATTAAACAGCTTGTAATCTCTCCCCCTAAATAACAAGATTATCTATAACCATAAATTGACCAAAGGGGGAGAAAACACCCTCCCCACCTTCTGGAGATGGGACGTCACTCTCTTAAAATGACTTCCTGCTGATTTGGGATGTAGTAAACCTGTTTGGGGCCCAAATAAGAATGGAAAAATGGTTAAAAATGTTAATAGAATCATTTTAAGTTCAGTCCTTTTGTGCTCAGCTATTTAGATGTCCTAAGAAGTTTGTAGACAGAAGCTGAACTTCAGGGCTTTACTGAAGTTCTGGCTGGAACAGTCTGTGGAGCTGAACAATCTTAGTGATTTTGAATTGTTGTAGTTGTAGACTTTTGAGGAGACAGCTATTGAGAAAGTCTTCGAGGCTGGATCATCTGGGCTACTTGTCTTCTTTGTTGTCTGATCTGTTTTTTTTTCTGAGGTTTCCGTTGTCCAGTTGTCCCTGGATTTCTTAGATGGGTGCTTTAAATCTCCTAGAAAGATAAGAACATTGCCTTGCCCTAATCCTAACTCTGGGACACCATATTTTTGTGGGGGAGGAGGGGAGACAGGTAATTTTTTTTTTCTGGAGCACATTTTTTTGACAATATAAAAAGTATTATCTTTCAATTGAGATTAAAAAGGAAATTATTTTGATATTTTGGAACTAAACAAACCTTTAAGTGTATATATTTTAAGATATCAAAGGACAATTTGCTTTGAATTTCAGCATGTCTTTTTTTTCTTTTATTTTTTATTTCTTCAAGTTACATCTCAATCGCAGTCCCCTCCCTATTCCTCCTCCAGTCCCACCCTCCCACCCTCAACCTCCCATCCTCTTCCCTTTTTTTTTCTTTTAAGTTTAAGGTATATCTTATCTCCCCCTACAGTTTCCCCTTTCAGTCCAACAAATGGCTCTTTCCCTTATAATAATAAAAACAATACAAAACAACAGAGGTAATTAGGCCACAGTTATGAGGGTTATATGGCTTAGCATACATTCCCAATGTCCAGTCCATATGTATTTGGTACCTGACTTTAACATTCCACTAACCATCTCCACGAGTTTAAAGGTCTATATCTGACTCAACATTCATACTAAATTGCAACACAATTTTAAAAGTATCTTCTTAGATCTATAACACTCTTTTGACTCCTAAGCAACTCAAAATTTAATTATGAGACTCTAGCTATCTGTTCTTCAACCACCTCAGAGACCTGAGAGGGATAAATATATCTGATTTTATAGGAAGTACAGGGCCTGCAGCTTCCCAAACTAAGAAATGACATACCAGTGTTTGCCTGGACAGTTCAGCATGCCTTTTGTGAGTAGCTTTTTAACTTAAATCATTCCAAATCCTATGTGCCTGTCTCTGCATTCCAAGAATTGGGATCAAAGGCATGTGCTTCCCAAATGATGGAATTAATAATGTGCACCACGACCCATGGATCAAAGTTTTTCTCTATTTAAAGCTTGCTTTGTGTCGGGCTGACCTTGAACTCCAAGATCTGCAGGTTTCTGTCTCTAGTGTTTTTGGATTAAGGGTGTAACCCTCTCAAATGATGGGATTAAGGGTGTGCACCATCACCAACCTGTTCTTTGTAACTCTAGAATTTATAAGAAAACTAACTCTATAGTGATCCTCCTGTCTCTGCTGAAGTTAAAGGCATG
>CAJQZJ010000214.1:0-14293 GCA_907164525.1 Lophiomys imhausi
ACTCTGTTTCAGCTTAATTTGGGCTCTGCCCACTTAGCAGCTGAAAACAATGTCAGGCCAGATACTTTGTTTCTTCAAGTCTATTGAGTCTTTCCTGTTTTTCCTGACTTCAACCTTGTTTTATAGTCTATTAAGTCTTTCCTGTTTTTCCTGATTTCATGCTGATAATGCTCTTCATGCCCCGAATTAAGAGACAGTATCACAAACCCCTATATATTTTCTAAATCTAATTGATCTATCCCACTGCAACCTAATCTTTCACCCCCCCCCCCCCCCATGCTCTGCCTTTATTTAGAGACAGGGTCTCTCTATGTAGCCCTGACTCTCCTGTAATTCACTAGACCAGAATGGCCTGGAATTCACAGAGATCTACCTGCCTCTGCTGGGATTAAAGGCATTTGCCACTATACCCAGGCCCCTCTTGGTCTTTTGAGACAGTTTCATGTAGCTCAGGCTGGCCTTGATTTTGTTATGTCGCTGAGACTAACTTTGAACTTCTGATCCTCCTGCCTCAGCCTCCCGAGTGTTTAAAGGAGTGTGCCACTAGACTTAGCCTAGGAAAAAGGCTTTTAGAAGGAATAACTGGATATATAAGGGTCTTTCTCAGAAAGACCGATAGAGAGGGAACAAGTGAGAGGTCCAGATTCCTGCCAGTGGGACTATTTCCCTCCACCCTAGTCCCTCTTCTGTATGACATTGGCATTCACCACCAGGTAGGTATCCAGATGATATATCCAGGGTATACTGGCCAGGGGCCTGACAGACATTCCCAATGTAAAACTGTTGGTTGCTGGATTATATTCGAGTCTGCATGCAACCACAGTCACAACAGGCCTGGTTTTAAAATGTGGATTCCCTCCACATATTTCAAATCACATAGCAAAATTTCACATAAATGGCATTCAACTTTGACAGGGTATGGTGGGGTTAGAGGCAGAATACTTTAAGTTTTTGAAAGCAATTTCTATTGAAGTATTCATTGCATGCACAGAAAAGCCAATGCAGCGACCATTAAGTGTACTGGAATACTTTTCACAGAGTGAACATGCCCACTCAGAAGCAGAAGTCACACACACATGCACATATATAGACATATACATGTACACACATCCCACACACTTCTCAAACACCAGAATTACTGTTTTCTACAAGTTTTCCCTCGTGTTCCCTTCTAGCACCTTTCCATAAGAGTAACCATACCCCAATTTCTCTTCCATTGATTAATTTGTTTTTCTAGTTTTGGCCCTCATACAACTTATAACACAGAGTATCTACTTTCTAGATGTTGTTGATGAGTGGGGTTTTATTTATTTTTACTTTATTACTATTATTTTTTGAGACAGGGTCGCACTATGTAGTCCTGGCTAGCCTGGAACACATTATGTATTATACCTACCTGGTCTTGTACTCAGAGATCCACCTGCCTCTGCCACTTGACGGGTGGAATTTGTAAAGTGTGACACTACACCCTGGTGAGTGCTGCATTTGAAAACTCCACCTGTGTGAGACTGAACCGACAACCAAGAGACTGCATGGCTCTGACCTAGGCCCTGTGTATATATGTTACAGTTGCATAGCTTGGTGTTCTTGTGGGACTCCCAACAGTGATAACAGGATGGGGCTGTCTCTGAATCTTTTGCCTGCTTTAGGGAGCCTTTTTCCCTACTGGGTTGTCTCATTCAGCCTCACTATGAGGAGAGGTGCCTAGTCTCACTGCAACTTGATATGGCATGTTTGGTTGGAAGGCCTACCCATTTCTGAAGAGAAATGGAGGAGGAATAGATGTAGGGGGTGGAGAGAGGGGGTGAGGGGCTGGGAAGGGAGGAGGGAGGGGAAACTGTGGCTGGGATGTAATATGTGAGAAGAATAAATTTCAAAATTAAAAAAAAATCTACCTCTGTTGCATTTCTTTTTTTCTAAAGGAGGTTATCAAATCACTATTTATTATTTTTAATGTTTATTTATTACTTCGTGTTACTTCTCCATCATAGTGCCCTCTTTTCACCCCTCCCAGTTCCACCCTCCCATCCTCTCCTCCCTCTCCCAGCCATCCCACTCCTCCGATGTGGAGTTTCCCTACATATCATCCCCTCTCAGTTCAACAGTCATATGAGGGCTAAGAGCTTCCTCTTGCACTGGGGCCTACATGGTAGCACCCCTAGGGCAAATTGTCCCATTGATAGGTAACAAAGTGCGTTGGTTGTAGGATAGTTATCCTGTACTATATGGCTAAAATCCAATTATAAGTGAGTAGATGCCATGTGCATCTTTCTAAGTCTGGGTTAGCTCACTCAGAATGAGCTTTTGTAGTTCTGTTCATTTGGCTGCAAATTACATGATTTCCTTGTTTCTGATAGCTCAGTAGTATTCCATTGTGTAAATGTACCACGATTTTTTAATCCATTCATCAATTGAGGGACTTCTGGGTTGTCAAAAACTCAAATGATAGCACATGCTGGCAAGGTTGTGGAGAAAGGGGAACACTCCTCCATTGCTGATGGAAGTGCAAACTTACACAACCACTATGGAAATCAATCTGGCAATATCTTGCCAAGAAAACTTGGAATAGCCCTACCTTGAGGCGCATTCATACTACTTCTGGGTATCTACCCAAATGATGATTCCTCACCAAACCAGAAGGACATGTCCTTATTTATGCTCATAGCAGCCTTATTTGTAATTGCTGTGTTGCATTTCTTTATAGCAATTCATGGGATAACTACAGCAATTTGTTCATTGTACTCATGTGTCGCGTCCCCCTCGACCAGCAAGGACGATGAAACTCGCAAAAGCTCTTCTCCAGCAGTTTATTCAGGTCCCTTGAAAACAGTCTTCTGAATGCCCAGGCAGACCCAACCCACAGGCTAAATACTATATGAACAGCCAATCAAGTAAAGCCACGTGGTGCTATCTTAGAGGCCCACGTATGCGGAAGCAAGCCAGATCAGCAGTCTTAGCCAAATATGGACTTGTTTACCACAGAGAGCGCTCACCATCGGGCTGGTGGAAGGCAGAAACCGGCGCCATCTTTAGGGCGCAGCACGTCGCAGCTCTCTACAGTTCCTCCCTTTTTATTTTTTCTAAAGTTGGTAAAAGTCCCTGGAAAGGCTTCGTAATCCCCATATCTGGGGATCTCACGGTGGGCCTGAGCCTGTAGGAGGGTGGTGCTCAAACTCTTACCCGTCTCTGGGTCAGCCTCCCCACTCGGGACTGCCCTGTCTTAGGTGGCCGAGACTTACCCGTCAACTCCGTCATTGAAGTGCCAGACCCTAATATCCGTGGAACGAATACCTCAGTGGGCAGGGACTATGCTCAGTGAAAATTTAAGGCTTCACGGCAGCGAGCCATGCCTGAGGGGACTGGCCCGCCTCAATGGCGACAAGGGCCTGTATAATCATGGCTGCATTACGCTTTTGTGTGGCTCTCATCTTGTAGATGCACCATAGGCAAACCAGAGAGGCTAGTATCATTAGTATAGCCAAAGAGCCTATGCCTGCCCACTCCTTAAGATGATCCATAGCCGTCTGTATCCAAGAAGTCAAGCCAGTAGCCAGGCTCAGATCCACCCGAGTGGAGTTGATGTGGACGATTGTCGCTCTCAGCTCTCTCATCAAATTTTCAAATTCAGCCGACCAATCCTGTAAGAGGAACTTTGACAATTGTCTAGACAGATTAGCAGCCTTTGTAAAATTTTGATACTGCACCGAAGTAACACACAAACCTTGCATTTTCCACTCACACCCCAATTGTGCTAGTTGCCAAAGAGAATCAATCTGTTCTTGTATTAAATCTATGCGTTGATTAACTATCATAAGGCCTCCTTTGAGATGAGAATTCATTGAGGTCTGGGTATCCAATGCCTGTGCTACAGTGGCTGAGATGTTATTCAGGGCATTGGCAGTCTGTATAGAACTAGACAAGGCAATAGCTGAGGCAGTAGCTCCCACAGCAGCAATAGTGATGGCAGTAACAATAGCTGCAGTGATGCCAAAATCTCTTTTAAACCTGAATAGCATCATGGTATTAGGGGCCTCTACAGGAACTGGTACATATCAAGGCATTCTAGTCACCACAGCCACAGGAAAGGCTGTGGCATTCCAGCATAGGGCATAAAAATATATGCCCGGAGTGCATACTAACTTTTCTTCACCCAAGGATGCACTCCCATTACTTACAATCCACAGAAAAGGAGGCCAGAGACATACTGGCGAAGCTGAAAAGGTCTTATTGCAGTAAGAATGAAACAAAGAATTCCAAGTACCAGAGCCACTACTGCTAGAAAAATCCAATTTGGTAGCGGACCCTAGGGAAAAATTATCTATTTGATAAATTCCTGCCCCAAGCATAATGACAGGTCCCAAGTCCATGTAACTTCCATTTACCCCACACAAAAGCCACAAATCAAAAGGATTGGTGGCAGTCTGCTGAGGATCCCTAGTAGATATATCAAGCATTCCTGTTCAAGACTTATTCACTATATTACTAATCATGGGGCTAAAGGAAAAATAATTTTGTTGAACCCAAACTGCTCTGCGCTCCTGACATCCAGTCCAGGGAAAAGGTCCTTCCTCTCCTGTGGATCCTCTACAAAAAGGTGCCCAGCGTGGCTGTCTGGGGGGTCCCTGTCAGAGACTCGTTTGGGCCACCATCCTTCAAGGCGAGAACCGTTGCCCGAAAACAAACCACTACCCCTACCCGCAAACCTCAGTTGTGGTAAAAAATCTGCTGACTGCTGAGACAATTTAATGCATTCTGTATCATCTGACCTATTGAAGCTCATTAAAAAGCACAGACTACCCTTCAAGCTGACATTTCTATTACCCTTTATAGGGCTTTTCTGATCACCAAAGGGAAGGTAGGGTAAGCCTAAGCTTCTATTACTGCTAAATAAGCGTGGAAACACAGTTGCATCATGTCTGACCAGCATCAGCTTTGGGAATATCGACAGGATCCCCCATCTCGGCTCAGTCATTCCTGACATCATCACTGCTACTATCACCAGGATCCCTAGGAAGGTCTTCATGACGAATCTTCCTCACAAGGCGTTCAGGCAGCCACACTGGATCCTGTTGATCCTGAGGAAAAACACAAACAGACCCTCTCGCCCATGTTAGCACGAGGTCAGGCCCCCGCCAAGAGCCTGTCAAAATATCCTTCCACTTCACCATGCTTTTAGGTGGACCATGGGAATCCTGATGTCTGTCCACTGCTGAGCGGCCTTGAGCGTCCAAATTGAAAAAGTTTAAAGTAAATAAGGCTAAAGACATTCTCTCTTTGGGGGTACGGCCTTGGCCTATTCCCCCTTTCTGTTTTTGCAAGCATTCTTTCAAGGTGCGATGAGCACGCTCCACAATTCCTTGTCCTTGAGGATTGTATGGTAATCCGTGATTAAGCTGTACCTACATCTGGTTCCAGAAGGAGACAAAGGACTGTGCCATATAGGCTGGTCCATTGTCCGTTTTCAGCTGCTGTGGTTTTCCCCATGCAGCCCAGGCTTCTAAGCAATGCCCTATGACATTGCAAGCCTTTTCTCCACTCATAGGTGTAGCATGTATGATACCTGAGCAGGTATCCACAGATACATGAATATATTTTAAGGTTCCAAACTCTGAAATGTGGGTAACGTCCATTTGCCAGATTTTGAGTGGCATCAACCCTCTAGGGTTCACTCCCACACTGGGAGGATGATGATGAATCACACACTGAGGACAGTCCAAAACCACTTGTCTAGCATCTGCTCTAGACAAATGGAATTTTTGCTGTAGAGTTTTTGCATTCACATGGAATAATTGGTGAAACTGTCTGGCTTGGTCCAGGAATGAGTTTCAAAAAATGCATTCCGTCCTAGTCCATTGATCAACTTTATCATTACCCTCACTTAATGGTCCAGGTAATCCTGTATGTGCTCTAATATGTTGAATATAACAACACCTTTTTCTTTGCCAGATTAAAACTTGTAACTCTCGTAATAAGGCACATACATTACTACTATTCTTAATAGGACCTGCCAATTCTAATACTTTCACTGCATTGACCACATAGACTGAATCTGAAATCAAGTTGAATGCAAATTGACATCTTTTAAACACCTCAATTACTATTTTCAACTCTACTATTTGGGGGGAGCCCGGTTGAAATTGACATAACACGGACTCTTGTCTTTCTATCAAATAGGCTCTGCAGCCTGTCTTTGAGCCATCAGTAAACACATTTGGTGACCTTTGAAGTGGTACTGCTGAAGTAACCTTAGGGAATATCACTGGGTGCTCCTTAAAAAATGATAGCAATGGATGCTTAGGATAATGGTTATCAGTCACTCCTTCAAAGCTACATTGCAATATTGCCCAATCATCTACAGCGCCACACAAAATCTTAATTTGATTACTGGAATAGGGCACTATTATACTGGCAGGAGCAACTCCAAAAGACTGCAAACATTGTTGGATACCATTCAAGGCTAAAGCAGCAACTGCAGTGGGATAATGTTCTATGGATTTTTTTGGAGAAATCTTTGAATAAGTCCATAATAATGGTCCGTCCTGCCATAACAATCCTGTAGGTTGACCATAGGTGGCAAATATGCACAATGCAATGGGCTGTCCTTCCTGCCATCTCTTTAGGAAGGCACTCTGTAACCTTTCTTCCACTTTACATAAAGCTTTTCTTGCTTCTACTGTTAATTGCCTAGGAGAATTAAGTGCCGAATCACCTTTCAAAATATCATATAGGGATCTTATTTCATAATTTGGTAGCTTTAAATAGCCTCTTACCCAATTGATATCTCCTAACAACCTTTGAAAATCATTTAGAGTCTTTAAATTATCTTTTCTTATCTCAATCTTTTGAGGTATTATCTTTTCAGGTCCAACCTTTGCTCCTAAATAATTAATCACATTTTCCTTTTGAACCTTATCAGGAGCTATAAACAACCTTTTCTTTTTTAATAATTGAACTAATTCTTCATAGGCCTGATCTAACATTTGTTCACCCTTAGCTGCCAGTAAGATATCATCCATATAATGAACACATCTTAAATCTGGAAAATTCTTTCTCAAGGGAGCAATGGCTTCCCCCACATACAGTTGGCACATAGTGGGTCTGTTTGCCATGCCCTGAGGTAATACTACCCATTCAAACCGCTGATCAGGTTCCTCATGGTTACAGGATGGAACAGTAAATGCAAATCTCTCACTATCTTTGGCACACAAAGGAATGGAGAAAAAACAATCTCTTATATCTATAACTATAATGGGCCATGAGGCTAGCAAAGATGATAAAAGCGGCAAGCTGCGTTGCACTGGGCCCATAATCTGCATTTGTTGATTTATGGCACGCAGGTCATGCAACAATCTCCATTTTCCAGATTTCTTTTTAATGACAAAGATAGGTGTATTCCAGGGAGATACAGATGGTTTTATATGCTTTAAAGACATCTGTTCACCCACCAACTCTTTGGCCGCATTCAATCTTACAGAGGAAAGTGGCCACTGAGGAACCCATACTGGGTCCTCTGTCTTCCAAGTTATGGGAATGCCCTCCTCAGTGGCCCCTAGGAAAAACCCAGGCCCTGTCTCTTTTGTCTTTGCTTAATAGATATGGGACTCTTCCGCCCCTGCAAATATTTTCCTATTCCAAAGCCTGGAGCATATCCCATATCTTGCATCATACGTTGGGCTGAATCAGAATAGTCATTACTCAATTTAAATCCCATATCCTTTAAAAGGTCTCTTCCCCAAAGGGAGATAGGGAGTTCAAGTACATATGGCTGCATTTCTCCTGAGTGGTTTTCTTGGTCCTGCCACTTCAATAATCTTTCACTCATATCTGGAGTCTTAGCATAACCCAGGCCTTGAAATGTTTGAGAAGAGGCTTGTATGGGCCAACCTGAAGGCCAGTCTTTCTTTGCTATGATACTTCTATCAGCCCCAGTATCCAAAAGGCCCAGGATCTTTTTACCATCAACTTTTAACTCCAAAACGGGGCGGTGGTCCAAATCCAAGGAGAGAAAAGTCAGATCTGTGCCCGTGGACCCAAAAACCATCTTTTCCTCTCTCTCGATCCCTTGCCGCATAGCGATCATGTAAGCTCGGCAACATGATCAACTGAGCAATTCTATCTCCAGGAGAGATAGCTGTTATACCACGGGGGAAGGCTACCATGATCTTAACCACTCCTGTATAATCTGGATCTATAACCCCAGGATGGACAATAAGTCCTCTCAAGGCTGATGATGACCTCCCTAACAGTAAACCAACTGTACCAGGTTCAAGGGGTCCTTTAAAATCTGTTTCAATTTACTGGACCCCCATTTGGGGCGTTAATACAAGTCTTGTGGTGGAGCAGAGGTCCAATCCTGCTGAGCCTGCAGTGGCTCTCCGCGGTCTCTTGGATGGCGGAGGATTGGCCATCTCTCTTGATTCTGTTCTCTGTCCTGATTCTCTACTGCCCCATATATTTGTGGGCCCTGGGGTCATGGGCCCTGCTGTCCATTTTTTGGACGAGAACCACTATAACCTTGAGTTAAAGGCTGGCCATGGATGTCTGTCACTGAACGGCATTCATTAGCCCAATGGTTCCCTTTTTTACATTTTGGGCATAACCCCGGCCGCCTGGGGCATTGTACACTTCCTGTACTTCCTGTACTCCTTCCCCCGGGGCATTGTCTTTTAAAGTGTCCCATCTTGCCACACTTAAAACTAACTCCTGAACTTCCTCCACCTTTTCTGGTCAACTGTACTACTGCGGCAGCAAGACCAACATTAGTTAACTGCCCTCCAAGTTCTCTACACACTTTCGTCCAGGCTTCTAGCCCTTTGTTCTTGTAAGGGGTGATAGCGGCTCTACACTCTTTGGTACATTGCTGATAGACCAACTGTTTTATTAGTGGCATAGCAGCATCCGGGTCACCAAAAATCTTCCCTGCCGCTTCCACCAATCATGCCACAAAGTCTGAAAAGGGCTCCATGGGGCCCTGTAGAATCTTAGTTAAGTTCCCACTCACCTCCCCTTTGTTAGGAAGGGATTTCCAAGCCTTGATAGCTGTCTGGTTTATTTGTTCATAAACCTGATTGGGATATCCTGTCTGCTGGTTGGCAAATCTCCCCTGCCCAAGCAGCATATCTCTATCCCAGGCTGGATTTCCATTTCTCTGATTAATGGCTGCTTGCTCAGTGGCATACTCAATCAAGAAAGCTTTCCAGTCTAAGTATTGCCCTGGACTTAAGCAGGCGCGGGCCAGGCCACTCCATTCACTCGGAGTCATACAATGTCTGCTTAATGCTTCCACTTGAGCCATTGTAAAAGAAGCGGTAATGCCATAGGTACGAACCGACTCTGCAAGGGTTTTTTTTTTTTGGTTTTTCGAGACAGGGTTTCTCTGTGTATCCTTGGCTGTCCTGGACTCACTTTGTAGACCAGGCTGGCCTCGAACTCACAGTGATCCGCCTGCCTCTGCCTCCCAAGTGCTGGGATTAAAGGCGTGCGCCACCACCGCCCGGCTTCTGCAAGGGATTTAACTACTTTAAAATCAAGCGGTTCCTCGTACCTGTTCCCTTGTGGGTCTTGATATACCGGATAGGCAAACTGTAATTCTGTTCTTACTTGTGTCCACATCCCCGGGCAGAAAGATCTCCCTACTTTCACGGACTGAACAGGCTGATCTATCTGAATGGCTTCTGGATATGGCGGGGAGTTGAAGGCGCCGCGGCAACGGCTTCACTTACACCGACTGCAGCCAACGTGTCTTTCTCTTTTACCTTTTTCTTTTCCCTTTTTCTAATAGCAGTCCTCTTCAACTGTTCTATTAGAGCATGTAGCTCCCCTTCAGAATCCGTGCCTTCTGAGTCCTCAAAATCTCTAAAATCTCTAAGATCGGGATAGAGAGGGACCTTCTTTTAGCTTCCCTTTTCACTGTCTGCCTGCTCAGATCTTTCGCCTTTGTTACTTCCCTTTTCACTGTCTGCCTGCTCAGATCTTTCCCTTTGCAGCAGTTCCAAGGCTGATTCTCCCTCCTTGATTGCGTTACAGCATCTCTGATCTTCTAAACAACTCCTCACCATCTTCCAAATCGGTCTTATTCCATGCTTCAGAGTACCTTGCTCCCAAGCAAAATCCAAGTCCCTGCCTAATTTGTCCCAGCAGGATACCGTAAGATTCCCAGACACCGCAAACCACGGAGCCACGGAGTCGCATTCATTCAAAAATCTCTCTAGGGTTGACTTCTTAAGTTTCAAATTCTTAGCTAAAAGTAGCTCCTGAAGAGCCAGAAAAATTGGATGTGACTGAGACAATCCCATGAATAAAAATTTACTTTCGGTTTGCAGTTTTCCCGCGAAACTTTACCTTTCAGTTCGCAATCTCCGCGAAACTTTACCCTTTTTGTTCGCTATTTCCGCGAAACTTTACCTTTTGTTCGCTATTTCCGTGAAACTTTACCTTTTGTTCTCTATTTCCGTGAAACTTTAACTTTTGTTCGCTATTTCCGCGAAACTTTATTGTCCCAATTTACCCCGGGAACTTACCAGTGCACTGCCCCTGACTGCAGGAGTTCTGAGTCTTTTCTGGTTCCCCGTATGGGCCACCACTTGTCGCGTCCCCCTCGACCAGCAAGGACGATGCAACTCGCAAAAGCTCTTCTCCAGCAGTTTATTCAGGTCCCTTCAAAACAGTCTTCCAAATGCCCGGGCAGACCCAACCCACAGGCTAAATACTATATGAACAGCCAATCAAGTAAAGCCACGTGGTGCTATCTTAGAGGCCCACGTATGCAGAAGCAAGCCAGATCAGCAGTCTTAGCCAAATATGGACTTGTTTACCACAGAGAGCGCTCACCATCGGGCTGGTGGAAGGTGGAAACCGGTGCCATTTTTAGGGCGCGGCACGTCGCAGCTCTCTACACTCATGATGGGAATTCTGTCCACTGGGGCTATGACCAACAAGCGCTACTGTGCATTCCTACTGTCGTATAAGTCAGGATTGATAACACTGGGGGCATAAATGACACATAACCATAAATCCACAGTGCCAAATCTCCTGGATGGTCTTGGTTCTAGAAAAGGCAAATTCAACATGTTTTGAGCTACACTGTCAGTGAATCACTATGCATGCTCCCCAAGAAATCACGGAGAAGGAAGAAGTAACCATTTCTTGCTTGATCATGTTTAATCCAGGACCTTTCATGCTATGGGAAATGACCCCCAGAGTGGGAGATGCTATGCCAAATGAAGAAAACATTAGCCTAGAAATGGAAAAAAAAAACCTTGTGTGATACTTTCAAATTTGCCAAAGATATACACATGAGAGAGTTTTTATTTTTCTTTGTTTTTGTACTTGTAACCTTGCTATCTTAAGTCCAGTTCAGGGAAGTTCTTCATTCTAGGCCAAACTCTAACCACTACACTGAATTTCTGCCTCTCATGACATAAGTTGTTAAGGCTAGAATTTTATGAAATCTCATGATGATGTTGAGAGCATAATTCCAAAATGGTTGTAAACAGTCACTCCAATTTATGGCCCTCAGCCTTCAATAGAAAAGGACAGCTGATTGGTAAGTTTGTAAAACCAAATCTGCCAGGGTCTGAAAACTGCCACCATGATAACATACCAGTCCATGACCACATAGAATAAAACTGCATCTACACAGCATAAGATATTTTGAATGGAGAGAAAACATAGCTTTTTGGCATTTGTGATCATAGTCTTCTGAATGAAAGAGGAATTTGGTTGAATACACTATGTTGGCACTTTTTTTGTAGTAAAACAAAAACAAACAAAAAAAACCTTGCATGTAGCCTAGGCTGTCTTCAAACATGCTAAGTAGCAAAGGATGCCCTTGGATTTCTGATCTTCCTGTCTCTACTTCCCAAGTGCTGAGATTACAGGTGTGGGTCTCGATCTGATCTTATGCACTATTGGGAAACTGAACACAGGACTTATGCATGCTAGGCAGAAGTACTAACAGAGCCACATCTTCATCCTCGGCTGGCACTTTGAAGATATTCTACAGTCTAAGCTTGAGAGAGCCTCAGATTTGTGAAAGGACTTCATCTCATGTGAAACCTTCATACTGGGGCTAGGGAGGTGGCTCAGTGGTAGAGCATTTGCCAAGCAGATGCAATGCCCAAGGTTCAATCTCTAGAGTGGCAAGAATGAATAAATAATACTCCTCAACCTAAAACTAATGAATTTTGAGAGAAATTTATGAACATTCGATACAAGCCAGTTTTTTAAAACAAAAATGTATCTCGTCATTCACTACCTTTGCTCCTATTCTGTCTTGCTTGGGGGCAGAATTATCAGTGTCAGCCTGAAAGCATTTATACAAAATTATGCTAAGTCATCATACTTCAATTTAGTCCATAAATTTTCTCAAAACCCTTTAAGTGTTCTGAAATGCTGGACCATCTGAAAATAACAACAAACAAACAAAATCAAACCTTTGAAGCAGAGTAACAAATTACAACATGTTCCCAAATTGACAGTTCTCCCTCAAAATGTGAAATGCCTTCACTCCGTGTGTGTTTATTTTGAAGACATTAAATCACCTAAGTGTTCTCTTACAGTCTGACTGGAAGAAAATTTAACCCGCAGTCCTAGAAAAAAAAAAAAAAAGAGTTCCAGAAAGGACTACTCATCTTCCCTCGGAGAAGGGGGAAAACATCATTTGCAGTGCTATGGACAGTGTTCCTATCTGGCCTTTCTAGATGTCATAGTCATCTAGTAGATTCCAGAGAGCTATGAATCTGGTGGTAAGCAGTGAGTCTATATGAGTGTTTTGTGCTCTTTATGCAAAAGCATTGACAAGGTTTGCCTGTACTATTTTTTAAGGAATATGTGTACAGTGAGCAGCCTTGGTGAATATATGTAGTATCTTCCTTCTGTAGGGCACATTTGTCTTCTCCTCCCATCTCTCTTTGGACAAGGTTTCATGTAGCCCGGGTTAGTATCACTTGTACTGTGTACCCAAGGATGACCTTAAACTGCAGATCTTCTGGAATTACAGGCAGGCACCACTACTCCCAATTTATGAGGTGCCGAGGATTGGACCCAGGATTTCATGCTTACCAGGCAAGCATTCCACCATGTGTGTCACCTAAAGCTCATTTTAGTCAATGTTACAGAATTTTTAAGGATACAAAGTATTTCAACAGAGAAAAGAATAAAAATTACATTTCCAGAATTATGCACATAAGTAAACATAGAATCATTAATCACTGATGTATCCTTTTATCAAGGGAGTTAACTGGATTAAAAAAAAACTTCAAATATTCAAATTTGACTGTGAAAGAGCAGGCTGAACCACTTAAGCAAAAATCCATGTTTAATGTCATTGTTTCCAACATGTATCTTTAAAGTTTTACACAACTAAACATTTACAAAAATGATTTACTTTATTATTTTATGTGTATATGTATGCAGATATGCATGTGCACCACACATATGTAGGTGTCCACAGGGGCCAGAAGAGGGCACTAGATTCCCTGGACCTGGAGTTACAGATGGTGGTGAGCTGCCATATGGGTGCTGGGTCCTCTGCAAGAAGAGCATGTGTTCTTAAGTACTGGGTCATCTCTTCAGCCCCAACAATTGACCATTTATCTGTACCTAGTTTTTCTTTTGTTGTTACTCTAGAAATGTTATGTAGAAGAGTTCATCAACTCATGAAAGAAGAACAGATATACTGGGTAGAGGGATATGAGCATTTCCACAATTCATGACATAATGTTGAAAATTCAGAAACAAATGAGAAGGCACAGTGGTGCTGTATATAAAGCAAGTCTTAGTACATTTGATATAAGGAAGGAATCTTAGCCAGGCATGGTGGTGGCACATGCCTTTAATCCCAGGACTTGGGAGGCAGAGAGGCAGGTGGATCTCTGTGAGTTCAAGACCAGCCTGATCTGGTCTACAAAGACTGTCCAGGACAGCCAGGGCTGTTACACAGAGAAATCCTGTCTTGAAAAAACAAAAACAAAAAAAAAAGAGAAAAAGAAATCTTATGATAATATTTCTGTTGGAACATTACACATTTCCAGCTTGTATTTATAAATGGAAGAAGGGTCCCATGATACAATATAAAAAGAAACCCCAGAAAAATGACATATGAAGTTATAAAGGAGGATAGTGACATTCAACCCTCTACAGATAAAAAGCCACCTGGACATAAGCCTGACACCAGTAAGACATCATCCACTGAAATTTCTCCAGTTTTGCCTTTGCAACGTTCTGCTTCAAAAATGACCTAATAACAGAGAGAGAGAGAGAGAGAGAGAGAGAGAGAGAGAGAGAGAGAGAG
>CAJQZJ010000214.1:14303-24425 GCA_907164525.1 Lophiomys imhausi
AGAAGAAGAAGAAGAAGAAGAAGAAGAAGAAGAAGAAGAAGAAGAAGGTTACTTCAAAACAATGATGTCATCAAACTATTGGACAGTCAGTAGCAAGGACTAAACTCCTGTCTCTACTATATAGAAATTGCCTTTCATATTGACTACATAGCAATGTCTTGACTATATGGCAGTATGTTTCCCACATACCAAGTGCTCACAGTGAAGGTTCTGTTCGGAGAAGACAGGATCACAGCTAACTCTGAAGGATTCTGAAAAGTCCTGTAACTCTGAGCAGGAAACTTTTGGAATTTCCATTTAAAGAAATGAAATAAAAGCAACAAAAAAATCTTTCATTGTTTACTTTTTAAAATGTTGCATTTCTTTTAAGTCTATCTCTGTGTGCACACCTGCACACACACACATGCATGTGAGAACAGATGTCTATTATGTAGCCAAGGATGATCCTGAACTGCCTATCCTCCTGTGTCCCTCTCTGAGTACTGGAATTACTGGCATGCCCTAGCAGGTCTGGTTTTTACAGTGCCAGGAATTGAACCCAGTGTTTTGGACATGCTACGCAATCACTCTACCAACTGAGCTACACCCCAGGCCCCTTCTTTGTTCTTCTATTGTGTGATTTTTGACCTTTCTCTCTCACAAAACAGCTCTTCTCAAGGTCCTCCAAACTGAGTAAGCTCTTCATTTTATCCTATTTGTTCTTTATCAAATTCATTAACAAACTTCCTCTTAGAAGAGTTTCCTTTTCCTTTGTTAAACCTACTTCTACAGTAAAAGATTAACTCAGCAGTTCTGAGTTGACCAAAACCTGAACATTTGGAAGCAGGTTTTTTCTTTGACTGTTTACTGAGAACCAACATCTAAGCTCTTGAAACCACTTAGTTAAGAGTGTTTTTGTTGACCTGTAACCTTTAACCAAGGCAGGTGGTTTTTGCTGAGAATGTGATTTATGGTAGAGGCCTTGGGTTACATGATATCCATGTAGCCTCTGGGGATGCTGGAGACTGAATAACTAAGGTCAGCCATGCTGGCAATCATGTGGACAGACTGGCCCACATGAACAACTTTGAGGGCTTGGAGGGATAAGTCAGTGATAAAGTGCTCGACTTGTGAGCAGATGGACCTGAGTTCAGTCCCCAGAATGCATGTAAAAATGCCGTGTGTAGTTATGTGCATTTTTAATTCCAGTGTTGAGGAAACAGAGGCAGGTGGATCCCCCAGGTTTGCTTGTCAGTTAGTCTGTCATACTTGGCAAGTTCAAGGCCTGTCTGAAGAAACACACACACACACACACACACACACACACACACACACACACACACACAACCCTTTGGATACCAAGGACTAGATGAGCATTTTTGATGTTAAATATTTTGTGAGTCTTGCTATATATGGTTGCTGGGTGAATTAAGATCTGCTCAGGAGTCTCCTGGGAAAGGAAAACTACAAGCTTCTTCTTGGTCTCTGTACTAACATCCTATTTTCTCTTTGCTGGTTTTAATGTATACAAACAACAACTATAACTCTAACTGTTTTTTTTTTTTCAGTTCTAAGAGAACGTTTAAAGGATTACTCCCCTTGAGAATGGTCTTGGAAATTCCCCCAACACTTACCCCTTCAGTTCAGTTCAACCAATCTTAAAATATCATATCTGGCTGCCATTTATGGAGCTAAGTTCCATAGACAGAGAATGTATGAGAAACCTTTTTCCTGCTTGCATTAAAAAAATATTGAAGAAGGCATAGCCTGTTTTTCTGGGAAGTTAGTAAAAGCATCCAGGCACAGGGACAGGCCATTTCCATAGAAATGGATGAAAACCCTCATCAGTCATACTGATTAGGCAAGTCTTGCATGTCTTTGTACTCCTGAGACCTACTAACATCAGTATATAGTTTGTTGTCTTGCATGTCTTTGTACTCCTGAGACCTATTAACATCAGTATATAGTTTGTTGAATCACTGAAAAAGAAAAATGTAAATATGGAATTCCTTCCCCACTTACACTTTTGGTAGTATCCATCCCTTGGTATAACTGGATTTTTCCTGTCTTCCACCTTCCATCCTCATTTTTAGTCTCTTCCCATGCCAGGGCATTGTTGCTATTTTTCACAAACACACGGAGTTTTCCTACTTTGTCTCCAGCCAGTCGGTAATCAAAGAACAGACAGAAGTTGCTTTGAGTTGTCAAGTGGGGGAGAAGAAGTCTCAATCGACCAATATTCTTCTTGTGCCCTGCCAGTGCCGGGACTGCCATATAATAACCAACAGCTTTAAGAGAACAAAAGTTTGTGATAAAGGGTATGACTATAATATATAAACAAGCTAGAAAAATGAGCGACAGTCTCCCATAGGACATGGTGAAGTCTTTTACATTTTAATAGAATATGCAAAAATGAGCTATATGGATTGGAGAGTTGAAGTCTTTTCTTATACAGAAAAGAGATCTAAGGGTCAGAAAGCTGAGGAATTTTCCACGTCCACAAGAAAACAGGAATATAACGGAATGGCCACTTAGCATTGAAAGTAATTTGCAGCTAATGAGTTCCAGAGCAATTCCACCTTGATTAGTTGACTCTTAGAATGCATTGTCCAGTGATTAAAGGATAGGTATTGTATTAATTAGTGACTAGTGTTGTTGCTGGGACAAAACACTCTAACAAAAGCAATTTAAGGAAGGATTTATTCTGGCTCACAGTTCAAGGATATGGCCCATGGTCGTGGAGGAAGTCATGGCAGCAGGAGCTTGAGGAAGCCAGTCACATTTCATCCATTGTCAGGAAGCAGACAATGAAGAATGTGCATGCTCAGCTTACCTTCTCCTTTTCAGCCAGTCCTGGACCCCAGCCCAGGGAATGGTGCTGCCCCCATTCTGAGTAGATTTTCCCACTTCAATTTAAGCTTAGATAATCCTACAGACATTCCAAAGGCTAATCTACTGTAGACAATCTCTTACAGTCATGACCGGAGGGTTGTCTCCTAGGTGATTCTAGATCCTGTCAAGTTGACAGTCAATATTTACCATCACAGTATGATGGTTAGCTACTTGGGTGGAACCAGAGAGAAATGTCTCATTGAAATACACTTGGCCTATCTGGTCCTGTGATTTCTTGAGGTTTAACCACCATGTCTTAGCATATCATTCTTGAGTTCTGATGTAGGATAACCAGAATATATTTGCTTCTACGCTTGCAAACTTTCTAAGTATTTTGTAACTTGGGGAAGTGGACTTTTTGTCTATCCCTATTCTTTTCATTGTGGCTCTGGTGAACTTGAGCAACTCTTCAAAAATTATTATTTTATGTGTATGGATGTTTTGTCTACATATATGTTTGCATGTACATGCCTGGTGCCCTTAGGGGCCAGAAGAGGGCATTGGGTCTCCTGGAACTGGAGTTACAGATGGTTGTGAGCTACCATGTAAGTGCTAAAAATTGAACCCAGGTCCTCTGGAAGAAGGGCCATTAATCTTAACCACTGAGCTATTTCTCCAGCCCTAACTAAAATGATTCTTACGCAGCATAGTCTGAAGGAGTTGACAAGAAAAAATTCCCATAGAAGCTGAGAAAAAAACACTGGGAATGGGATATGGTATTCTCCTGGTACAATTCCTGGAGACACTTGTGGGATCCTGGCTGATCCTTGTCTTAGTTTTCACTGGATCCAGACATTGGTGGGTCCTCGTCCCAAAAACTTCGAAAATAATTCTTCTAGGCAGGCAAGATGACCCTTGGCAACAACCATTTGAAAAAGAACAACACTGATATACTTAGAATAATTCTGGCACTATGCAATATCTTTGCTGTGTAAATAAATCTCCCATGCGTGTAAGTGGCCAGACTTGCACTCTCTTGCATCTGTGTCTCTGTTTAAATTGTTTTTAAGTGTAACCTGAAGCTGGGACCTGAAAGAGATTTAAGATGACAGTGTATGTAGAATGCTAAGCCTAAGGGGTATATAAATTAGCAAAATATTCTAGTCCAGGCCAGCTCCTCTTGGTTATTAGCCAGAGCCAGACATGTGCTATTATTATTATAATTATTGGTTTTTTGGGTTTCTCTGTGTATCTCTGGCTGTCCTGGATTCACTTTGTAGACCAGGTTAGCCTTGAACCCACAGAGATCTGCCTGCCTCTGCCTCCCGAGTGCTGGGATTAAAGGCATATACCACAGTGTCCAACAATTACAGACAGTTGTGAATTGCCATGTGGATGCTGGGATTTGAACCTGGGTCCTTTGGAAGAGCAGTCAGTGGGTAAGTACCCATTGAGCCATCTCTCCACCCCTGACATGTGCTATTATTAAAGAGTCTTTCCCTTTATTAATCTCTAAGTGTGAGCAGTGATTTCTCACTGGGATGGTATATTATTTCTATAACATCATAAGAGTATGTAACCATCATACAGTTGGGATAATGTTAAGTATTCTAAATGTTAATTGGTCCTGCTTGCTGTCTGTTAAATAAAATGCTGAGGCCTGAGATTGGGCAATGACAGAGAGAACAGGAAGCCTGCGCTTTAGACAGAGAATTAATTCATTCTAGCCAGCAGCAGGAAGAAGAAGGCATTCCATCCAGGAGCAGGAAGAAAGAGGAAGCACACCATGGGTTAGAAAAAAGAACCTCATTCCACATGGCCAGGAACATCGGCATAGCCTGGAGAATGGCAGTCCAAGGGTACGTATGTATATATGGGGTCATATTTGGGTAATAGACTTAAGAGCTAGCTTAGATGGGCTAGGATTGCACAACTCAGGCCTAGGCTTGTTAAAATCCATGGTGTCTGTGTGTATTCATTTATAATGGATGGTTAAGGAGTAGCCGCTGAACCAATTAAATATAATATAAATATTGGTAAATAATTTAATTATTTCTACAAATGGCACCCAACATAATTTAATTAATTTTTTTTTTTTTACAATCATACTGTGATGGTAAATATTGACTGTCAACTTGATAGGATCTAGAATCACCTAGGAGACAAGCCTCTGGTCATGACTGTAGGAGATTGTCTAGAGTAGATTAGCTTTTGGAATGTCTGTAGGATTATTTAAGTTTAAATTGAAGTGGGAAAATCTACTCAGAATGGGGGCAGCACCACTCCCTGGGCTGGAGTCCAGGACTGGCTGAAAAGGAGAAGGTGAGCTGAGCATGTGCATTCATCAAGTAAAACTCCAAGATGCTCAGTGGAGTTTGAATTTCAAATAAACCGCATGTTTAAGACATACTTTTATTTATCTCAAATGAAGGCATCCTGTAGTTTATCCAGTAACTCTCTCTTCTGAGACCTCCTTAATCCCAGCTAAAGTCTACTTTCAGCCTTCCTTGAGGGTTTATCTCTCCAATAACATCAATTTATTCCATGTTTCTCATCTATATTTAGCTTTGTAGGGGAAGAGAAGACCATCTTGAGACCTAGTATACATGTCAGAAGGGAGAAGGTATTATGTGAGTGTCTCAGACACTGAGAACATGAGTGGTCATTTGAAAATCAGGTGTTTGCAAGTAGAAGACTTTTCATTGACAGAAAATTCAATGTAAGACAATGCTGACTAGGTGAGCTGTCAATCTGGGCTCCCCATGTGCTCTGGTAGCACCGATGTCTACATTCCCATGATGGAGGAAGGGGAAAACTCGTGTTATTATCAAGACAGTTTCTCCAAAGATGTGTTATCTCTTGTTAAACTTGTCCACTGCCCTATCTGTAGTGATAGGCCCACTAGAACAACTACTGTGTAGGATGTATTTTTTTCTACCCCAATTGCAAGTTCTAACTTGAATTCTTGGTAGAGGATATCAAAGCTTTCTGACTTCAGGTATGGGTTTGCAAGGAAATATCTCAGGAAGGAATTTGTCCAAAGGAGGGATCTATTATCCGGAAGCTGGGCCTGTACATCCCAAAAGAAGCACAAATGTACTGGTGAGGAACTAGAGTCTGGAGGTGTGTTAACAGTTGTTCCAGTTAGACAGCCAGCCCTCAGGAGAGCAAGATTCAGTATGGGCTCCAAATAGTGTCTGCAAGCTGTATACTCCACCCAAGGGGAAGCCAGGGTCCATCCTGTAGTGCTGAAGCAGACACTACAAAAGGCAGGAACCTCATGGCTCAGCGCTGATGTTGAGAATAGTCCAAGCCCAGGTGGTCAGAAAGAATTCCTTAGGCAACAGAAAAGGAAGCCTAGTCTTGGGGTTTAGGCCATTAACTTCACTCACATCATGGTTTTGGTCCTTTGAGAGATGAGTCTACTGTAACTCCAGTGTAGACAGAGGTTCTATTATTTTTAAAGATTTATTTTCTATCAAAGCTCAAAGTGAAAACTACAGAGGACTGTGGCTGGTAAAATGGAAAAAAGGGAGATCTTAGAGACACCCTCCTACCCTCTCCCTTCCTCTCCTTCCCATCTCCCTCTCTCAGAAGGAAGAGGGTAAATGTAAGAAAGGTATGCTGGGACACATTTCCTGAGTAGTGTGGGTGAGAGAGGGATGAAAATGAAATAAATGCTACACTGAGTTACTCATCCATTAGAGGCCCCCTCGGAAGGTCAAAGGTTCCCAAAGATGGTAAACAGCCACGCAAGGTCTAAGCAGTGACAGGAATAACTATCCCTGGTATTAACAGCCTTCTTTTCCTCTCCTAGAACGCCATGGCAGAGAAATTTAAATACCATTGTCTCCATCAGCAGGCTTCCAGTCAAAATCATCCTCTCTATCCTGTTTCCAGACACAGACACCATGATCAAAGCTGCAGTCAACTGAGACGTTTAAGTCTGCTAAAAAAAAAAAAAAAAAAAAAAAATAAAACCCAAAAAAGCACATTCAGAACCATTTAGAGCATCACAAAAGTAGCTAATTTGGAGCTACTAGTCATGGGTTCAGGAGAGTAGAATATAGATAATGGCTATTGGCTTGCTTGTATGAGTAGTTTAAGCCAGATAGGCTATTTTTAGACTTTTAAATATTATGTGTATGAGTGTTGTGACAGCATGTACATTTCTGTACCATGTGTGTGCCTAGTGCCCATGGAGGTAAGAAGAAGGCGTTATGTCTCCTGGAACTAGAGTTACAGATGATGGTGAGCCACCATGTGGGCGGGAACAGAAGCCAGGTCCTCTGCAAGAGCTCCCAGTGACTTAATTACCACGGAGCCACCTCTCCAGATACCCTATTTACGAGTTCTATCTGTAAAGTCATTCTCAACAAATTCTGTGGTAATCTTAGAAAATAAAACTGAAGGGGCTAGAAAGATCGCTCCGTGGTGAAGAGTACAGTGACCCTCATTAGTGAAGCAAAGAAGGAGGGACTGTAACAGGCTGTTTATAAAATTCAGGCCAGAGACAGAAAACGAAGCTCAGAAAACAAGTTTCTGTGGAATGTCCAGCCATACACAGGACATCTAGTCACACCCATCCCTACAAGGCTCAGGCTTTTCATAACATTGAGAGAAAACTGACCAACACACACATTGAGCCAATATTTCCTCAGAACCAGATAGCTATGGATAGCCTCTGTGCTCCTAAGGAAGTGGCTCCCAACCTTCCTAATGCGTTAGTACATTTAATAACGATCCTTTAATATGGTTCCTCATGCTGGGGTGATTTCCCCCAAACCATAAAATGACTTTGTTGCTACTTCATAACTACAAATTTGCTACTGTTATGAATCATAATGCAAATATCTGATATTCAGGATATGTGATATGTGACCCCTGTGAAAGAAGTTGGGAACCACTGCCCCAAGGCCTTCTGAAACTATTCAAATTATTCAGTCTTAATTGGTCTCCCTTTGTCCCTCCCCTAATCTTTACTCCTATAGAAACCTTAAAGACCTTTGACCTATAGTTTTCCACTTGGTCCTACCCTTGCTCAGTGTGTTCAGTTCTCTTGGGAGTGTACATAATAAGTCACTGTTTCAATGGCATAGGCCTCATGGTGTCACCTAGTCACCTCCACTAGTTAAAATCCAATGGGTAGTTCATGATTCCAACATGCCTGTTAGTAATTTGCCAGGGGTATATTGGATGAAATAGGCTGACCTACTGGCAGTTTCTAAAATGTTTCATTTTGTAGCTCTTGTTGTTTGTTATGGCAGAATGGCGGTGTAGTTCAGATGTATCAGAGGAATATGAGTGGGGTCAGCTAGAGAAGTTTCTGAACCAGTGTCTCAGGTTACTTCTTATTTTTTTATTTATTAATTTACTTTTTAAAATGTTTATTCCCTACTTCAAGCCACATATCTATCACAGTGACCCCCTTCCACTCTCCCATCCTACTCAGCGGAGGTCTGTAACGTAGTACACTGGCCTATTGTCTACTTTTGTAAAGTCCTATGGAAACCCGCGCTTTCCATTTACTTATATAGTATCTTGTTCCTTTAAGCTACAAGGACAAAGGGACCCTTGAGGTGCAGAGACAGAATGGCTCACAGAGCCTCACATATTTGCAGTCTGGCCCTTTACACAGAAAAATGTGCTGACTCATGATGTAAGATAACAGCAAGAAAGAGGACTGACATGACAGAGGGCAAAGACCAGTGCACTTCTGACTTAAAACTAAGGCTAGGGGGCTGGAGAGATGACTCAGGGGTTAAGAGCACTGACTGTTCTTCCAAATGACCTGGGTTCAAATCCCAGCACTCACATGGCAGTTCACAGCTGTCTGTAATTGCCGGGAGTGGTGGCGCACACTTTTAATCCCAGCACTCGGGAGGCAGAGACAGGCAGATCTCTGTGAGTTCAAGGCCAGGCTGGTTTACAAAGTGAGTCCAGGACAGCCAGGGCTACACAGAGAAACCCTGTCTCCAAAACAAACAAACAAAACAAAAACAAAAACCTAAGGCTAGTCTTTAGTTTCGATTTGATGGATTCAGGTGTTCATGCCAAAGAATCAATGAATGGAAAGAAAAGAGAATAAACAGTCCCCCCTTTCTCTCCATGATTTCTCTGTGTAGCCCCAACTGGCAGAAACTGACTACATAGATCAGAATGGTTTTCAACTTACAGAAGTTCATTTGCCACTACTTCCAGAATGCTGGGACAAAAGGTATATACTCTCATGTGAGGCCGCCCCCCTCCCCCTCCCCCTCCCCTTTTTCTTTTGAGACAGGTGTGTGTGTGTAACAGCTGTCCTGGAACTAACTCTGTATACTAGAGTAGTCTCGAACTCACAGAGATCTACCTGCCTCTGCCTCCCAAGTGCTGGGATTAAAGGCGTGCATCACTACTACCTGGTTTCTTACATTTAAAAAAAATACATTTTAACTATATATGTGGAGGTCAGAGGACAATCTGTGGAAGCCAGCTCTATTCCCCAATGTGGGTTCTGGGGATCAAAATTAGGTCTTCTGGTTTGGCGGCAGGCACTTTTACTTTCTGAGCCATAAATTGCTTTTTTGTGACTCATCTCAATTTCCTACATTTTTTCATAAACATATCATTTAATTGCCATTGGACCTTCAATAAATCTATGGCTCCCAAGTGACTTGTCTAGATACTGAGTGCTGGAACTGAGCCTGAATCCTAAATCAGACTAAGACCTGTGGCTGTCCATTTTGTACAGGTCAGATTTGGCTTTGAGGTGGGACAGCGTTAAAAGGGGACAGTATATCCTGTCAGAGGCAGAATGATGGGGATCTTGAAAGGAAAGAGATTTTCTTTTAAAACTCAGAGAGGAGCATTATTTAAGAGAGATAGCTCAAAGTAAGAGAGACACAGCTGCAGTGAGAGCATGAGGGTGGGTGTCCAGAAGAGAAAAGGCCTTTAGAGAAACCTCCTGGACAAAGAGGGTATTCTGGCTTTTATAAGTTTTTGCTTTTTGAACTGGTGGTAAGTTTCATACTATGAAGTTCTGTTCAATGGGGCCTTTGTGACAAAGAACATAGCAGCCAGGTGATGGTGGCACACACTTTTAATCTAGTACTTGGGAGGCAGATGCAGGCAGATCTCTAAGTTCGAGGCCAGCCTGGTCTACAGGGAAAGCACCAGGATGGGCAGGGCTACACAGAGAAATCCTCCCTGGAAAAACCAAGAACCAAAATAAATAAATAAAAATAAAAATAAATAAAGAAAAGAACATGGAAGATTAGAAGAGTTGGATCCTGGGTAAGACTACACATTAGAGACTGTTAGGCCTTGGCA
>CAJQZJ010000217.1:6738-31529 GCA_907164525.1 Lophiomys imhausi
GTGTGTGTGTGTGTGTGTGTGTGTGTGTGTGTGTGTGTGTGTGTGTGAATGAAAACGCACAGATTTGTGTGTGTATCGGCCCAAGAGCAACCTTGGATTATCATCCTTGGAGACACTATCTACTTTCTTTTGAGGCAGGGTTTCTCATCAGCCCAGACCTTACCAATTAGGCTAGACCGGCTGGCCACTGAGTTTCAGGGATTTTCTTTTCTCTATGAGTTTGAATCCAGCCTGTTCTACATAGAGAATTCCTGGGCTACATAATGAAGTCCTATCTCAAATAACAAAACAAAAAATCTTTTACCTCTTTGTTTACTTGTGATAAGTATTAAATGTATATATCCTTTATTTTTTGCATTTTTGTTTTTCATTAATGTAAATGGACATAGTAATTTAATATTGTTTGTATATAACATTTAACACAGAAAATATAAATCTCACCAAAACTGAATCACTATTCTGAGGAACTCTACTTCATCAATATCTATGTTTTGTAGTATGTCATTCTTAGATTATTTCAAAGATATTTAGTTAATTTAAAACACTGGATTAATATTGAAGTTAGCTAATTAATATATAATAATTGGATATCTATAATTCTTAAGGAAAATAGAATATTTTCATGTTGATTATTCATTATAGTTTTAAACTTATATAGATAAATTTTTTTAAAACAGTAGTATCATTGTGGCATGTTAATGTATTCATTTTTCATTTTTTTAAATGGTAGGAAGTGGGTGTGGTGGTGTATGGCTATAATCCCAGCACTCAGGAGGCAATAACAAGATCAGAAATCTGTGGCCAGCAATAGCTACAAAGTGAGACCCTACAAAGTGAGAAAAACAAAGGAGAGAGGCTTGCAAAGATAGAAAGTGTGATACACATGTTCATAATCTCTGCTACTTTGCTATGGCTGTATGTATATGTAAACTTCAGTGTTCAAATTTTCCTTTGAAGTTGAAATTCTGAATAAAGGTTAGATATAAGCCAAGTGGTTGTTAGCTTATGCCTGTAATTCTAGCATTCAAGATCCAGGAAGATCACAAATTGAAGGAAAGCCTAGGATACATATTGAATCTGCTTCAAAGAGAGAACAAAACATAATAAAAACAATTCTCTCCTGAATAAGCAGCAATAAATAGTTGAAATTATATTATGTATAATAATGAAAAATAAGTATGTGCTTCTCTTTCTTAAGGAAAATGAAGTTTGCTCCTGAGGTAGGATCTGTAGAGGGCAGGATACTAGAAAGAGGCCCATGGTGGGGGAGGCTTTAAGGTGGATAGAACACATTTAAACTGAAAATGCAAGGGACAATACTGAGGGTGGAAGGGTTTATATTGGGAGGGGGGAAAATAGAGAGATGGAGAACAGGAGGGTTAACCAAAACTAACTATATATGAAAACACACACACACACACACACACACACACACACACACACACACAAGACATTTGGTAAACTAATTATATTTCTGATAGGTTATCCAATCCCAAGTGACTACCCCTAAGCACATGCACATATCAACACCAAATGAACTCAGGTGTGGTGTGTGTGTATGTGTGCATGTGTGTGCGTGTGTGTGTGTGTAACAGTAATTAAAGAAGAGGGCATTTGATGAGGGGGGCACAGTTAGAGTTGAATGGGGGGAGAGGAAGGGGTAGAAATAACATAAATACTGTACTCATGAATGAAATTCTTAAAAAAGTTTGAATTTTAAAAAATTTTTTCATAGAATGCTGTCATCTGGACAAAACATGGTTCATAGTACTTTTGGACTCAAGACCTGCAAAAGAGTGGGTCCCATCAATATACTGCTATGATGGATAGCCCCACACTCATGTACATGCAGACAGCAATAATTGAACTCAGTAGGTTATTGAAAAATAAAAGAGAATATGAAGTTGGGAGGGGAACATACTCTGGAGGACATAGAAGTTAGAGGGGGTAGGAGGGTGGATATGACCAAAAGGTAATGTAGTCATGTATGAAATTCTTACAATATATATATAAGAATTATAATATATAAGAATATATATAAATGTATCTATTTTATCTATCTATCTCTATCTATCTTTCCATCTATCCATCTATTATCTATCATGGAGGGAGGAGGGGTTCACGGGACTCCATCTCTTTCTTAAGGATCTACAGGCAATCATGGTTGGTAGAAGACATCTTTTTTTCTTTCACTTACATATTTTTAATTACATTTTTATTTTTTGAGAATTTCATATATGAATATTGTATTTATATCATTCTCCCCTCAAATTTCTCACATGTCCCCATATTCCTTTTCAAATTAATGGCCTCTTACTTTTTATTACCATTACATAAATATGTACACAAATTTATAAATATAACTTGCTGAGAGCCTTTAATGTTGCTCATGTGTTTAAGGCTGACCTCTGTGAATGGCTAACCTATCAGGAGGCTTGTCTTCTAAGGTTGAATCCTTGTGAAAATTCTCCCATCCACATTTTTAGGTCTTGTTTTTTTTTTTTTTCCGAGACAAGGTTTCTCTGTGTAGCTCTGGCTGTCCTGGACTCACTTTGTAGACCAGGTTGGCCTTGAACTCACAGAGATCTACCTGCCTCTGCCTCCCTAGTGCTGGGATTAAAGGTGTGCACCAACACACCTGGTGATTACAGGTGTGTAATCACCACATGAACTGCCATGTGGGTAGTGGGATTTGAACCCTGGACCTTTGGAAGAGCAGCCAGTGCTCTTAACCACTGAGCCATCTCTCCAGCCCTAGTTATTGTTATTTAAAGCAATCACATTGTTGAGATTTTCTGTGTACAACTCCCCTATCATATATAGAAGATACTATCTCCTAGAATATGTCCTGGTAGACATTTTCTTCAGTGGTACGGCCACAGGTAATGTGCCTCATTGATGATTCACTGAGCAACCCTAATAAAACTCAGTAAGTCACACACACAAAAGATGTAAAAGTAGAAGTGGTACTAGTTGGGAAGAAGAAAGTTATCAGTAGGGGTGGAAGGAGAACAAAAGAGGATCACATAGAATTAATGCTAAAAATACATTACATATGTGCATTGAAATATACATAGACATGAAACTCATTTGTTGTGTATAATCAATATATGTTGATAAGAATACTAAAAGATAGTATAATCAGTTATATTTCTATGTAATAGTTATAAATAATTTAAAAGGAAATAAAATAATTCAGCTGATAATAGCTGTAAGGAATACAATGGTTAAGGAGTTGAAAGACCCACATAGTGATAACTGTAAAACACTTAGGAATGATATTAAAGAAGACTTAATTAAATAAAATCCTATGCATTCATGGGATAGAATACTTAAGACTATAAATATATTCATGGCCTAAGAAATTCCTACTAAAATTTGAAGACTATTTTCCCTCTCAGAATTGAAAAAGCCAATCTTCACATTAACATGGAATTTTAAATGCCCCCAAATGCCAAAAGAAATCTAGAAAGAAAAAAAAAACCAAAATAATAAAGTTAGAGGATTAATATTTTCCTATGTCAAAAATGTCACAAGCCTATACTAATCAAAACAATTTGGTAATGCTAGAAGGTTTTGCACATAGATTGGTAGAGGAGAATTAAGGGTCATGAAATAAGCTCATATATCATCTATGGTCAGATGATTTTAACAAAAAGTTATCAAGACCATTACATGGGAGAAAGAAAAATCTCATCAGCAAATGATGCTAAGGCATCTGGATTTCCATATATGAAAGAATGAAATCATATGTCTACTATATTACCAAGTACAAAAAATAACTAAAAAGGCTAATATTATAAAAATTATTTTATAAAGTAGCAACTCCTTTTTTCTTTTTATTAGATTTTATGTTTTATTTTAATTATATGGCTACATGTGTATCTGTGTGGGGGATATAGGCACATGAGTGCAGGTACCCACAGAGAGTATCAGATTCTTCATAACTGGAATTATAGGCAGCCAAGAGCCACCTGATGTGGGTGTTGGACCTTAACTCCTCTGCAACAACAGTCCACACTCCCAACTGCTAATCTATCTCCCCAGTCCCAAGAAGGGCAAATATTTATGTCCTTACACTTGACACAAAGCATAAGCAAAAAAAGGAAAGATGTAAAACTTGCATTTAAAAAATAATTTTCATGCATCAAAGGGCAAAGACAAAATAGGACAAAATACTCACAAATCACATATTTGAAAAATATATATATATAAACTTGAACAGATAGGTAAATATTCCTCCACAAAGATAATACACAAATGTTCAATAATTATATGGAAAGATGTTCACCATCATTAGTCATTAGAAAATACAAACCAAACTATGACGTACCACTTCATGCCTACCAGAATCGCTATAATTTTTTAAACAAGCAGAATATTGTGAAGAGTTGAAATTGCAATGCATTATTTCAATTTAAGGTAGGAATATACAATGGCACAGTTCCTGTGTAAACAGTTTGGTAGCTCTTCAAAAAGTTAAATATAGAAATATCAGCTGACCCTTTAATTTTACTTCTAGGTATATATCTCAAATCAGAAAGCCAAATACCTAAATACCAATGGCCATACTATCATTGATCACGATAACTAAAAATTGGAAACAAACCAAGTGCCTATATACTGATGAGATGATGATAAAATGTGACATATACATGCTATAATGTTATTCAGCTAAAAAAGTAAGTATTAATACCATACCATGAACTTTAAGAACATTACGATGAGAGAAATAAGTCAAAAAAGACATACATTCTATGATAATATATAAAACAATCTACAGTGTGCTAGTTGTAGAGACAGAAAAAAAAATTCCAGTTTTCCAAGGGCTTCAGGATCAGAGAGTGGGTAGTTACTGATTAATGTGGTGCACATCTTTTCTACTGGAGCAAAATAACTTCAAAATACAAAAATACACCATGAGTATAATTACTAAGATTGACTTTTAATTTTATTCATGCATACATGTGTATGACACATGTGTGTGGGTGTTTGCTGAGACCAAAAGAAAGTATCAGATTTACTAGAGTTACAGGCAATTGCAAACCTTCTGACTTGGGTACTAGGAACCAAACTATGGTCTTCTGCAAGAGCAGCAAGTGCTCTTAACCACTGAGCCATCCCTTCAGCCCTTCTTTTTTTGAGACAGAAAGTCAACATATAACCCTGGCTAGCCTGGAACTCACTATGTAGCCTACACTAGCTCTCTCCTGTTTCAGCTTCCTAAGTGCTGAGATTACAAGCGTGAGCCACCACATCCAGGTGCAATGATGTTGGACTGTCCAAATAACACACTAAAATGGCAGAAGCATTAACTTTATGTTATATATGTTGCTGTAATCAAAGCTCTTCTGAAATAGTTACACATTATAGTCCAATAAAGGATCTTGTTGGAGCTAAAGAGATGGCTCAGTGAGTAAAGGCATTTGTTATACAAGCCTGACAACCTGAGTTCAAACCCTGGATCCCATGTAAAAGTGGAAAGAGAGAGCCAATGCCACATAATCATCTGTTGACCTTCACACTTGTGCTGTGACAAGTGCATGTGTTTGGGTGCTTGTACATGTGCATGTGTATACATAGGCACCCAAAATAAATACGAATTTTGTTTTTCTTTGGATATGATCTCAGTATGGTTATATGCATGTATGAAAATTTCACAGTGTAATCCATTGATTTGTACATTTAATTACTGAATAAGTACAGTAGAAGAAAAAGAATGTTAGTTTCCTACATTCTGATATTATTGGTGAGACTAAATTAAACTGTAACTGCTAAATCTACACAATTTACCTTCTTATGGAGAAAGGGTCTCACTATGTAGCCCTGGATGGCTTGGAACTCACTATATCTGATGTCTCAGGAATCTGCTATATATTATGGATCAGAGATTATATTTCCAACAAAGAATGATATTCTCAATGTTCCACAGAAAAAGGCTTCAAACTGCTGATGTATACATTTAAGTATCACTCTCTCTCTAGAATGTTCTATATAATTGTTTTTAAATGTGTTTTTATTCAAATTACATCCTCATTGCAGCTCCCTCCCTCCTCCCCACCTGGTTCCTACCCTCCCAACCTCTTCCTCCTCTCTCCCCTCTCTTTCTCCTTGGATGAGGGAGCTCCCACATATCGACCCACCTCAGTTCATCAAGTCACATGTGGGCTAAGAGTTTCCTCTTGCCCTGGGGCCCAACAAGGTGGCCCAGCTAGGGTAAGGTGTTCCACTAACAGGCAACAGAGTCCATGACAGATACAGTCGCTAGTCCCAGCTCCACTTGCTAAGGAATCTGCATGAAGACCACACTACCTATCATCTATATATGTATAGGGGCCTAGGTCCACTCTATATGTGCTTTTTTTTTTGGTTGGTGTCTCAGTCTCTGTAAGCCTCTAGGGGCCTAGGTTGGTTTGTTCTATTGGTCTTCATGTGGTGTTCTTGTCCCTTCCACATCCCTCTAGTTCTCTTCTCTCTCTTATACATGACTCCCAGAGTTCCTAATGTTTTTCTGTGTGTCTCAGCATCTGTTTCAGTCCATTGCTGAGTGGGGTCTCTTGTAGAATAGTTATGCTAGGTTCCTGTCTCTTTGGGTCTGTGGGTTGTAGGATAGTTATACTGTATTATATGGCTAATATCCACTTATAAGTGAGTGCATACCATGTGCATCTTTCTGAGTCTATGTTAGTTCACTCGGGATGAGCTTTTCTAGTTCCACCCATTTGGCTGCAAATTGAATGATTTCCTTGTTTCTGATAATTGAGTAGTATTCCATTGTGTAAATATACCACAGGTTTTGTTTTTATCCATTCTTTGGTTGAAGGACATCTGGGCTGTTTCCAGTTTCTAGCTATTATGAACAAAGCTGCTATGAATTTATTCCATTATTTTTATGCACTTCTTTGCCAACTCTGCATATTTTGATATCTACCTACCAATCTTCTTTGTCTATTGTCTTCCACATCTGAATTTTTCAAGTTTTAATTTTTATTTTTGAACACATGACAAAATTTTATTTAACTCATTGATAAGGGATTCATTAAGTTTTTATATGTGCCTCAAAAAATAAACACACAATTAAGAATTCTGAAATAGAGGTTGGAGAGGTAGCTCAATGGTTAAGAGTACTGGCTGCTCTTACAGAAGATCCAGGTTCTGATTCTATTCCCAGCACTCATAACCTTAGTAAGTCCAGTCCCAGGAGATCTGAAGCCTTCTTCTGGCCTCTACAAGCACCAGGAACACAAGTGGTATACAGACATACATGCAGACAAACACCTATTTGTGTTTCTCTATATACCTATGTACATAAAACTAAGTAATTAATTAAATAATTAAAATAACTTTGAAATAAATTTACAAATAGATGTAAAACTATTAAATTTTTCCCTCATTGGCAGAACACTCACTTCTCATTCTTTAGAAAATATTAACTCACATTAATAGCTTTCCTATGATTTGTTGAGTTAAAAATGACTCAGAAACTAAGAAGAGATATCTCTGAAGAGTACTTTGAATAGAACATGTAATTTCTTTTTCCTTCTTCAAAGTCTTTCACAATTTTTCTTGGCTAGTGTCACATTCACTTCTCTTATCTATGGTCATGAGAATCTTAGAGAAGTTGTACTCTTGATCATAAACCAGGTTAATTTACTAGTTTTGCACTGATTACTTATATAGGTGCAACAAAATTGTTATATTAGCCAAACAGATGTCTTTACTGGGGATGATAACACATACTTTAGTCCCAACACTCAGGAGGTAGAGACAGGTAGATCCTGTGAGTTGCAGGACAGCCAGGACTACATACTGAGGCTCTGTCTAAAAAAAAACAAACAAACCAATAGACTTCCTCAAATTTACTTAATAAGTCTAAAGCTAACCAGCTGCTAAGGCCTTCTAAATAGAAATGCTTATAGGGAATCTGAGGATAAATTCCTGATGCTGTCTTATAAGCCATTACAAAAGTAGGTAATGAACTCTAAGAAACACTGTCATATTTCACTTGTCATGCTTACAAATTTTGGGGGAAGTCCTCTTTCTCAGGAACCCACAAATTTACCAAGCATTCTGGTCTTCCAGAAAGTAAACTTAGTATTTCTTTTAAGAGCCTATAAGTCAGATTAATTCCCTGAAACACTTTTGTGAGCACTTGCTTCATTGAGTTACGGAAAAACCAACTCTATTCCTTAAACAGAGCTTCTAATAACCATCATGTCTGATTACATATATATCATTTTAATTATGATTCTCTATGAGGCCTTAGTTGTGCGCTTAGTTTTTTCATATATATCCTGGTGAAAAAAGAGACAAATTCTTATAGAGCAATACAAATAACTATATTATCATGAAAAGACATAAAAAGAAGTGAGACAAACTATCCTAACTAGTTTATTGTCAACTCAACACAAGTTAGAGTTATCTGAGAAGAGGAAAACCACAATTGAGAAAACATTTCTTTAAGACTGGCCTGTAGACAAGCCTATGGGGCATTTTCTTAGTAATTGATATGGATGGGCCCCAATCCATTGTGGGTGGTGCCACCCCTGGACAGGTGATCCTGGAGGGTATAAGAAAGCAGGCTGCAAAAGCCATTTAGGAGCAAGCTAGTAAGGAGTGATCCTTCATAGCCTATGCTTCAGTTCCTGCCTTGAGTTCCTGCCCTGATTTCCTTTGATGGTGGACTGTGATATGGAAGTGCAAGCAAAATAAACCCTCTCCTCCTCAATTTGTTTCTGGTAATGGTGTTTTATCATAGCAATATAAACAATAACTAAGACAGAGACTTAGTAAGAGTTTCTAAATTCATAAGCAGGTGTCCAAATGGGGAAATTAGTGAAAATTATATTTTAAAATATTTTAATTTACTATATAGAAGAAATATCCAGTATAATTTTTTAGTTAAAATTTATTTACTAAGAAAAAAAGGAGCCAGCTGTCACTGGTTTGGAGGAGTGCTGGCTAGAGCTGATCTAGCCCACAAGCAGATTCAGCCCACAGCTCCAGCCACAGATTAGCGGCCCGCCTGTCTGCCTGATATCCAGCCTGCACATGGACCTGTACACCCAAGAGGGAAAAAAAGCCAGACCACAAGAGCAAAGGTAAGTAAGATTTTCTTTCTGGAGTTTCCAACATGGCGGCATAGTGTGCACTGTAGCGGAGAGGCAGAGACCTAACCCAGTCACAGCAAAGCAATTAGGAGCCAAGACTGACTGCAAACAGAGCCCGCGACAGTGTGTTCTCCACAAATACTGGGGCGGGTCACTCACCCTAGCACCCAAGCATCTGAGGCAGTCAGCAACAGGCGCACTGAGGCCGGCATCTGTTGTGGGTGGAGCTCCCTGCCTGCATAGTCAGCCCAGCTGGGGAGCCAGAATGACTGGGTCAGTGAGAGGAGAACACAGACCCAACCACAGTTCTACCTGCCTTTCTGAGGAAACCTGTCAGCTCCGAGGTTCTCAGAGGCTAGCCCTCTCCCCACTCCAATCCCCTCTATATTGGTCCAATTGGGTCACAAGCAGTTGAGGAGAGTGGCAGCCACCCTCCTCTCCGAGAGCCAGTCAGTCTATTACAGGAACCTGCCCGCCATCTGGAGGAAAACACCAGGATCTCAGGATCAGCCAACCCCCAGGGCAGGGAGTTTTCCTGAGCACCAAGGTCAGGTAACAAATGAAACAGATGACAACAGGGTCAATCAGATGACAAAAGGTCAGCGCAAGAACATGGTAAAAAAAAAAAAAAAACCCTAAAGCAATATGATGTCTCCAGAACTTAGCAATAATGCTACAGACAACTCTGGACATCCTACCATGATCAAAATAAAGAAAAATGACCTTAATCCTACGCTTATATTACTAATAGAAGGCCTAAGGGAGGAAATCAAATACCTCAGAGAGCAACAACAAAGTACTGCAAAGGAGGTGATGGAAATGAATAAAGTGCTTAAAGGAACGGAAGACCTGAAAAGGGAAGTTGAAGCAATGAAGAAAATCCAATCTGAGACATCCATAGAACTGGAAAACCTTAAGAAAAGAATCGGAACTACAGACACTAGCATCACCAACAGAATACAAGAGATGGAAGAAAGAATTTCAGGCTCAGAGGATAAAATTGAAGAAATTGATACATCTGTCAAAGAAAATGTCAAATCTAAAAAAGTCCTGACACAAAACCTTCAGGAAATCAAGGACACAAAGAAAAGACGAAATCTCAGAATAATAGGAATAGAAGAAAGAGAAGAGTCCCAGCTCCATGGACTAGAAAATATCTTCAACAAAATCATTGAAGAGAATTTCCCAAATCTAAAAAAAAGAGATGCCTATAACTGTACAAGAAGCTAACAGAACTCCAAATAGATTAGACCAGAAAAGAAAATCTTCTCGCCACATAGTAATCAAAACACTAAATGCACAGAAAAAAGAAATAATATTGAAAGCTGCTAGGGAAAAGGGTCAAGTAACATATAATGGCAAACCTATCAGAATCACACCTGACTTTTCTTCAGAGATGCTAAAAGCCAGAAGGGCCTGTACAGACATCTTGCAGATCCTAAAAAAACCACAAATGTCAGGCCAGCCTACTATTCTCTGCAAAACGGTCAATCAACATAGACGAGAAAACAAGATATTCCATGACAAAGCTAAATTCAAACTATATCCATACACAAATCCAACTCCACCGAAGATGTTGGAAGGAAAACTCCAACCCAAAGAGGTTAACTACCCATAAGAAAGCACAGGAAGCAAATAGCATGCCTGCAGCAAAACCAAAAGAAGAGAAGCTAACTCACACACTATTTCCACCAACATCAAGATAGCAGGAAGTAACAATCACTGGTCATTAATATCTCCCAACATCAGTGGTAGACGTTAGGCCTCTTTAGTGAATTAGTAGGCAGTTCAGCTTAGCATCTGGTAGCACATAAGGAGGAGCTTGGTGTCCCTTTAACTTGCTGAAATGGACAAAGTCCAGTTGAGGCCATAGTCCTGTGAGAAACACGAGATGCCTGGTTGGAGGGGCATGGCTAAGAAACTGCACAAGCCACAGATGACATCAGTTTCCTCTAGGAGCCTAGGGACTGCTGGATGCCACTAGAAATCTTGTGGGCCCTTGAGACTGCCAAGGATCACAAGATGATGTTATATATAAACCAATAAGCTCCACACAACACTCTCTTCTGTTTCTTCCTCTTGCCATCACAGACTGAGAAATCAATGTATGTTGGAGAAGTGTACAGTAAGGTATGCCTTTTGTCAGTATTGAGACCACAGTGGTCATAAACTGAGAGGCAGAGTCCAAGACAGAGACGTTTTGTCACAACTCAGTCAGAAAGAGACCTTTTGGGACAAATAAGGCAGCCAGAAAAGACAGGCGGAGTTCAAGAGGCTGCAGCGAGGAACTAGGTTGTGAAACATATGTGGACTAAGGACAGTATAGAAATGAGTCTCAGCTGATGGAGGAAGTCGAATTCAAGTTTAGCGGTTAAAATAGACTAGTCTCAAAAACTGGCCACAATTTAGCAGTTGAAATAAATTGGCCATACAAACTGACAAAGTTAAGCTCAATGGATGCTAAGCTTGAAAGGGACTGCCTGCTGGGACTGTCTTATTTGGATTACTAAAACTCAAGTTATCTTGCACGGACCTACACTAAGAATATTAATATCCTTTTAAAAAAAGTTAAAATAGTATTGGTTAGGTGTTCTTAGATATTAGGTATTTATAGGTATTAAGTTTTAGGTATAAGGTTATAGGATATACTGTTTTATAGGTGTTTGTTAAGTACTAATAAATTGAAGTGTTTTCAATAAAAATATTTTGTTACAGGCCTGGTATTGTCTTCTACTGAGACTGTATTTATAGGACAAAAGCAAGGCAAGGTTAAAATACTTGGTCTCAATTGTTCTCATGTCAGTTAGCTCACAGGATAGTTACCAAGCTGAGAGACACAAGACAAAAATACCAAGGACCACAAGTCTTGCTCAGTCTTCTACTCATAGAGCCAAATAGCTGATAAAAATCAAACCACTACTATCCATGCCCACAGATCTAAAACAGTGGTTCTGTCTCATCGTAGTAAAAGACATGTCATGAGCTCTGAAGTTTTCCCTGAGGAGAATGACTTTAATAAGAACAGAGCCTGGAGAAGAAATTCAAGTCCAAGTCACTGTGAAAAATCTTGGAGGAAATTTTGTTGGTGAGCAAGACTGGTAGCTTAATACAAAATAGATCAATTTGAAGTTTACAGAAAATTTGAGTAAAGAGTCAATTAGAAACATCCTTATCCATTCAAAGGGGTATTTATTTTAATTGGATCATACTGTACAGAAATTTATGTCCAAGAACACTAGGGAGTGAGAGAACACAATCACCTATCAAGTAGTTAAGACTAACAGTCAAGTATGACATCAATAGAAGTCCATTTTGGAGCTTAAAAGGGAGATCAACCTGTACATGATCTGCATTAAAAAAGAAATAAAAGTAGACATGAAAGTAGAAGGGAGACTATTTGGGAAGGAGAAGGGAGTCATCAGGAGTTGGAAGGGAAAGAAAAATGGGTGATGGTTGGTGAATATGACCACAATACATTGTATACATGCATAAAATTATTTAAAAAATAAAAATGTAGTTTGAATGTGAAATGGCTCCCATATCATTTGTTTGAACACTAGGTCCCCAGTTGGTGATACTATTTAGGAAGGTTATAAAATCTTCATCAGGAGGTATCTCACTGTTATAAGTGGGTCACTGGGAATAGGCCTTAATGTTTTATAGCCCAGTCCCTCTTCCAGTTTACTGACTGCCACCTGAATGTGGGTGTAAAGTGACAAGCTTATTCTCCTGCTCCTGCCACTCTGCCTTCCCTGCCTGCTGCCACATCTTCCTTGCCACGGCGAACTGTGTCTCTCTGGACCTGTGATCCCAAATAAAGCCCTTTCTCCCTTAAGTTTCTCTTGTCATGTTATTTTATCACAGCAACAGAAAAGTAACAGAGAAAACTGATACTGGGAATTTGGACCGTTTTTGTGATAAACCTGGCCATATGAACCTTAGGCCTTTGGGAGTGTGTGCAGTAGTAATGTGAAAGAGTTTGGAACTTTAGGCTAGAAAAGCCCTTGAATGCAGAGCATAAAGGACAATTCTGATAGGAGTTTGGAAGACCAGAAAACAGGAAAAAATATGGACTATGGAAAACCAGCTTATGAGGGTTTAGAGGGTGACTGAGGGTCTTTTGAGAACTGGGCTAGAGGTCATTTACTGTATATTCAGGCAAATAATCTGGCTGCATTCTGTCCTTGGCCCAAGAACTTGAGTGAAGCTGAATTCAATTTACAGCCTCATTTGTTTGGTAGAGGAAGGGGAGGTTAAAGGCAGGACAATGACAAGTATATGTCAGTTACTATTCACTGCTCTCATTTGTATCTATATTACAAGAGATAAAGTGAAACAAAAAGAATTTTTAAAATGTGAAGTTTGCATGCCCCTAGAGCATTGCAGATGTGGCTGCTATGTCACATGTGCATCAGTAGGTGGCAGAGAGTAGAGAGGCTATGTCTACATTCAGTGTTCTGACCTATGAACATCTGAATGAATACTAGCCACCAAATTGATTCCATAGTTGTACAAGCTTGCACTCCCACCAGCAATGGAGGAGTGTTCCCCTTGCTCCACATGCTTGTCAGCATGTGCTGTCATTTGAGTTTTTGATCTTAGCCATTCTGACAGGTGTGAGATGGAATCTCAGAGTCATCTTGAATTTCATTTCTCTGATGATTAAGGATGCTGAGCATTTATTTAAGTGCTTCTCAGCCGTTAGAGATTCCTCTGTCAAGAATCCATACCCCAGTTTTAATTGAGCTATTTAGTTTGTTAATGTCTAAACATAAAATACAGGATAACCATGCTACAATCCACAGACCCAAAGAAGCTAAGTAACAAAGCAAGCCCAAGGGGGAACGCTTGAATCTCAGTGAGAAGGGGAAATAGAATAGATATCAGAGGGGTGGATGTAGGGAGGAGAATGACTAGTGGAGGGGGTGTAGATATGAGCAGGAAGGATCAAGTGGCAGGGAGGATAGAAGGAGAGAGTACTGGGGGAGACAACTGGAATCGGGGAGCATCTCTGGGATGCGTTAGACATCTAGGACAATGGAAACTCCCAGGAATCTGAGGGTGACCATAGCTAAGACTCCTATCAATGGGGGATATGGAGCTTGACCTGGCCATCTCCTGTAACCAGGAAAGATTTCCATTGGAAGGATTGGGACACCAACCCAGCCACAAAACCTTTGGGCTACAATTTGTTGTGTAGGGGTAAAGATGGCACAGAAATGTCTGAAGTAAATGAATCATAGATCAAATGGACATAACATATATATATATAACACATTTCTTTTTTATTAATTAATTTACTTTACATTCCAATCACAGCTTCCCTTCCCTCCTCTCTTCCCAGTCCCTCCCTCTCACCTAATCATTCCCCCCATCCACCCCTCCTCCCTTTCTCCTCAGAAAAGGGGAGGACTCCCATGAATATCAACCTACTTTGGCATATCAAGTCACAGTAAGACTAGACAAATATTCTTCTATTGAGACTGAACAAGGCAACCCACTTAGGGGAAGGGGATCCAAACGCCATCAACAGAGTCAGAGTCAGCCCTGCTCCTGCTGTGAGAAGTCCCACATGAAGACCAAGCTGCACAACTGTTACATATGTGCAGAGAGCCTAGGTTCAACTCATGCATCCTCTCTGGTTGTATGGTTCAGTGTCTGTGGGTCTATATTAGTTGATTCTGTAGGTTTTCTTGTGGTATCCTTGATACCTCTGGCTCCTTCAATTCTTCCTCCCCTCTCTTCCTCAGGATTCCCCAAACTCTGCCTAATGTCTGGCTGTGGGTCTCTGCATCTGTTTCCATTAGTTGCTGGGGGAAGCCTCTCTGATGACAGTTATGCTAGGCTCCTGTAATAGTATCAGGGGTAGGCTCTCACTCAAGGCATGGGTCTCAAGTTGGGCCAGTCATTGGTTGACCAGTACCTTAAATTCTGTTGCCAAAATGATGGGGTATTGAAATCATTTAACATTTTTATGCTGGGGTTATTCTGTGAATACATTTATTAGTATTTGTTTTATGAAATTGAATATTGTAAATAAAAATTTTGTTAAACTACTTTTATTAACCTAATAAACACCTATAACTTATAAATACCTAATACTTAACACTTTTGAAAGGATACCAAGCCGTGGGTCTTTCTGGGAAACCTGGTCAGCCTTCTATCTGCAGGCACACCTCAAATAGCATTCAGCAGTCTGGCTGTGGCATAGTTATGGCAGTCTTAATTCAGCTTAGGTTTGAGGCTTTCTCCTCAGGGCCAGGTCCTAGCATTCCCTACTGGCTTGTGCAACCAGCCTGCTTCAGCCGCTCAGCTCAGCTTAGGGTCAGCTTCTGTCAGCCGAGTCCATCCATGGACACCCCAGGCTGCCATTTGAACTAGCTGAAACCCCTGAGGGGGGCTGCTTAGTCTTTGGCTTCAAGGCCTTGCCAGGGGTTGGTACACTCCCACTTGGTTCTGAGGCTTCTAGCTGGTCCCTGGCTTCCTCAGCAGGGCTCTGTCTGTGAAGTCTCTTGGAGGCATAGTCCATTTGCCATGGCTTCAGAGGTGCCCTTACTGTCATTTCCTTAGTCTCCTCAGCCAATGTATGCCTCATACCTTGAGCCTCGCTCACTCACTATCATACTTTAGTCAACTCTACTTCGACTGCTGCGGTCTGACTTTGCAGCTTTCTCTCAGTCTTTGCCTCCCACTTTCTTGGCTGGTCTCTGCTTACATGGTGAAGATCAGCGGTCCTGCTATATTAACATGGCCTCAGGGCTGGCAGATGGCATACGTCACTTCGCACCTTGCTGTCTCTTGAGCAGGCATGTCCCTCAGGGCTTGGGTCCCTCTCTCTCCCCTGGGGGCTTAAATAGGGCATAGTTCTTGAAGTCTTTTGTGGTATCTCACAGCTCTCTGGCTCTTTGAGGTAACTGGCGGCTCTTGGCCACACCTGTCAACTGGGCATTCTCTCTCAAGGTCTCTGCAGCTTTGCAGCTATGCCCCTAAGCAAGGCACCATTTACAGGCTTCTCTTTGCCTCAGTCCAATCTGCACTCAGTCCATTTCTGCTCCTCTTAATGTCTTTCAAAGATAGGCAGCATCCAAAATCCCTTTCTCTCAGTTTCCTGGGCTTTGAAAAGGTCCATATGCTGCCAGACGTGAGGCTGATCTGCCTGTCCCTTTTAAGAGTTCAGAAACATTCCCACTTATCCACTAAAGAAAACTAACTCCCACCACAGAATACAGATCTGTTCACTGTTAATATGTTTAGAATCAACATATTAATTTTATGTTAATTCTATGTTAATTGCCACGGCTTCAGAGCTGCCATTACTGTCATTTCCTCAGTTTCCTTAGCCTGTGCACTAAAACTATGACTCAGTTTTAGTTTTAAGTCTTGTGACTAGTTATAGCTTTAAGCTTATTTTGTCAGTAGTCTTCCTATGTGTTATTAATAAACATGATGAAGAAGAAATCAAGGAAATGATCTAATTTACAATTGCTTCAAATGATAGCTTATAATAAATTTAATAAAAAAAGAACTCTATGGACACACTAAATCTAATAGAAGAGAAAGTAAGGAAAAGCCTGGAACTTATTGGCATAGGTGACAATTTCCTGACCAGAACACCAATAGCTCAGGCCCTAAGACCAACAATCAAGAAATGGGACCTCATGAAACTGAAAAGCTTCTGTAAGGCAAAGGACACTGTCATTAAAACAAAATGGCAGCCTACAGATTGGGAAAAGATTTTCACCAACCCCACATCTGACAGAGGGCTAATATCCAAAGTCTATAAAGAACTCAAGAAATTAAACACCAGCAAACCAAGTAACCCAATCAAAAAATGGGGAACAGATCCAAACAGAGAATTCACAAAAGAGGAGTCTAAAATGGCCAAGAGACACTTGAAGAAATGCTCAACACCCTTAATCATCAGACAAATGCAACTCAAGATGACTCTGAGATTCCATCCCACACCTGTCAGAATGGCTAAGATCAAAACCTCAAATGACAGCATATGCTAGTGAGGCTATGGAGAAAGGGGAACACTCCTCCATTGCTGGTGGGAGTGCAAACTTGTACAACCACTATGGAAATCAGTCTGACAATATCTTAGAAAACTTGAAATAGCTCTACCTCAGGACCCAGCCATACCACTCCTGGGCATATGTCCAAAAGATTCCTCACCAATCCACAGGGACATTTCCTCAACTATGTTCATAGCAGCTTTATTTGTAATAGCTAGAAACTTGAAACAACCTTGATGGGGGAGTGTTAAGCATTCTAAATGTTAATTAATTGGTCCTGCTTGCTGTCTGTTATTTATATTGACTCTGATTGGTTAAATAAAATGCTAAGGCCTGAGATTAGGCAAAGACAGAGAAAGGTGGGACTTTCTGAGATTAGAACAGGAAGCCTGCACCTTAGAGAGAGGATTAATTCATTCCAGCCAGGAGCAGCAGGAAAGAGGATGTGCACCATGGGTTAGAAAAAGGAACTTAATTCCACATGGTCAGGAACATTGGCATAGTGTGGAGAATGGCAGTCCAAGGGGATGTATGTATATATGGGGTCATATTTGGGTAATAGACTTAAGAGCTAGCTTAGATGGGCCAAGATTGCTCAATTCAGGCCAAGGCTTGTTAAAATCCACGTAATGTCTGTGTGTATTTATTTATAATGGCGGGTTAAGAATTAACAGTTCCAAATCAATTAACAATAATTTAAATACTGGTTAAATAGTTTATTTAGCCATATTTTTTTTTACACAACCCAGATGTCCTTCAACCAAGGAATGGATAAAAAACCTGTGGTGCATTTGTACAATGGAATACTACTCAGCTATCAGAAACAAGGAAATCTTGCAATTTGCAACCAAATGAATGGAATTAGAAAAGCTCATCATGAGTGCACTAACTCAGACTCAGAATGATACGCATGGCATATATTCACTTATAACTGGATTTTAGCCACTATAGTATAGGATAACCATCTTACAATCAATAGACCCAAAAGATCAGGAACAGGGACTTGGTTACCTGTCAGTGGGACACCCCACCCTAGTCCCTAGCGGAATTGCCATGTATGCCTCCTGTGCAAGAGGCTCTTAGACCTCATGTGACTAATGAACTGAGGGAGGCTGATACATGGAGTCACCCCACACCGGAGGGATGGGATGGGTGGGAGAAGGGGTAGAGGGTAGGAGGGAGGGGGTGACAATGGAGACATACAAAGTAATAAACAAAAAACAAAAAAGAAAAATATCCCAGATGAATAAAGATTCATTTTATAAAAAAAAAGAAAAAAAGAACTCTTAAATGAAAACTTTAAGACACTGAAAAAAGAAACTGAAAAAGTCTCAAGAAGATAGAAAGACCTCTCACACTGATGGATTGGAAGAAGGGATATTGAGAAACTGATTATCCTAACCAAAGAAATCTATAGATTTATTGCAATATGAAATAGTAATACTCTGATTCATCTTCATAGAAATAGAAAAAGTTAAATTCATCTGAAAGCACAGAGACCTTGGATAGCCACACAATCCTGAGTAAATAGAATATGGATAGAGGTATCACCTCATTTCAAGTTATATTACAGAGACAAAATAGCAAAACCATCACAGCATTGGCACAAAACCAGATATATACATCAATGGAACAGAATAGACCACCAACAGATAAACCCAAGCAGCACTAGTAGACTGATTGTTGAAAAAAAAGCAAAAATACATATCAGAGAAAATATGGCCTATTTAACAAATGGTGCTGGGGAAAATGAATAACAATATAGAGAATAAAATCAGATCTTTATCTCCACTCTGGATAAATGTCAAGTTCAAATAGATCAAAGACCTTAACATGATAACTGAAACTCTGAAACTAAACTATTGGAGGAAAAAAGCACAGAAAACACTTCAAGACCAGACATAGGTAAGGACTTTCTGAATAAGGAAATAAGGTCAACAACTGACACATGAGACTTCATGGAATTACAAAGCTTCTGTATACGAACATAAACAAGTAACTAAAGTGACGGTCTACCAAACAGAAGACACTCTTTGCCATCAATACATCTATCAGAGGAATAATATCTAGAATATACAAGAAACTTAAAAAACCAAACATCAAGAAAACTAGTAACTCAACCAAAAATGAGTTAATAAATTAAGAGTTCTCAAAAGATGAGGAATGAGCCAGCAGTGTCCTAAGGTACACACCCTGGTGCAGGTAACCACTCTACATGGTGGCTGAGGTGGTGAATGAGCTGGTAGTGAACTACAGTGGACACTCATGTGCAGGGAACCACTCCATGGGGTGAAGGATGAACTTTCCATACTCTGAGAAGTAGAGTACAGATCTGAAAAAGGTCAGCCTATAAGGGTATACAACACTGTGTAACCCAGTTCTTTGCTAACACAAAGTGCACACAGGTTTACCAGCTCTCTCCCCCAGAGAAATGGCTACAGAGGTCAATAAGGAAACAAATAGACAAATAAGGAAAAAATTGGGGCCAATATTTTCTAACTCAGTATGTTGGCCTCTAGATAGAATGTTACTGGGAATAGCAGCTGGATCTTGGGAAAGGGCTAGCCTAATCTCATGGATATATCAGTCTCACAGGAAACTGATGCCTCAACCCTACTATAACTTAGTCCTCTCTATAACATTCCAAATGCCTCCAATGGTAGAAGAAAGGTGACTTGAATTAAAAACAGAACTACTGGGTTCTTCGACCTTCTGTTGGTAGACAACCACTATTGGACTTGTTGGACCACACCCAGTAAGCCATTCTAATAAGTCCCCCCACCTCTACACACACACACACACACACACACACACACACACACACACACACACAAACACACACACACACACACTCTCTCAAGAGATTGTAGGTTAGAAATGCTCCATTAATTCTTTAAAATCAAACAGAGAGTGATAATCATGTGACTAAGGATGACTTTCTTTGATTTGAAGGAGGAAGATGAAGAGTTGAAGGTGTGTGGGAGGTGATAATGCTGGTGGCTCCTAATGAGGTAGGTTTAAGAAAATAAGAGTGGAGGCACGTGTGATGGCTAACATCGATAATCTCAGAAAGGCCGAGACAGAAGAACTACTATGAGTTTGAGGGCAGTATGGTCTACAATTTGAAACCTTGTCTCAAAAGAGCCATTAAGAAAGGAATTGGAAGTTGAATTCACACAAAGGTAAGGGATTCTGTCTTGTTAGACATGAGATAACGATGACATATTTAAGTAAATATGATTGAGTAGAGAAAAATATGCTAAGTAAATAAGTTCATGTGGCTCTCAATGTCCTAGAAATGGATGAGTTCTTCCATAGCAAGTATGTGAAAGGGAACAAAAGTGGAGGAAACATTTTAATGGATCATATATAACCACAGAGAGACAATGAAGATAAACATTAATAACATTTGGAATGACTAGTCCATGGTATGGAACATCTAAAAAGAAGAAGCAAAGCTGAATGTAACCTTTGCTTAGGAAGGAGTTAACCAGTACAAATCTTTGAAATCAAGATGCTTCCAGAATGGAGGAAAAGACTCTCTAAGGGACATAAAAATAAATGTGTCAGGGAAAATAAATATATCAAACAGCACACTTAACCCTCAGCTGTTCTTTGAAGACTGCACATTACCTGTTTGTAAGTTTTTGCAGCTTTTCTTCCTTGCTCTAGATCAACAACAGCTCCTGCGAGTAAACACATTTTCTGTGCAATCAATGGTCCTTGATGAGAAGGACAAAAAAGGGACAGCTGATAAGAATAACCAGAATCAATGGATTGTGAGAATTCTGTCAGGTGAACACCATCAGAATGAAAACCAGCAACATCTTGTTTGAATGAAAAAAAATCCTGCTGGAAAACCACATGTTGCCATAAAAATGATATAGACCATCACACTGACTTACAGTTTGAAATTTATACTAGTTTTCACTGTTTTTAGCACCTTCCTAGAGATAAAAAGCTTCTCTTTTTCAGTTTTCTTTCTCAATGACAAGTACTTTCATTTGGCCGTGAATGCCTATCTAGCAATTTACTTCTTGGGTGATGCTGTCATTTATAGGTGATTTCCCCTTTGGGAAGTAGTTTTTTCCTTTGAACTAAACAGAGTCCAAATCAGTACTTAAATTGTTATGCTTGAAGGGGACAAAGTCAAATCTCAACAAGCATTATGCATAACCTCATCATCAAACCTTGTCCTCTAGGTTTAGGAAATACTCAGAGCATTTTACTATAATAAAACTCTAGGCCATTTTGATTTCTACATGTTAATCTTATACAAGCACTATCACAAATGTCAAAATTAAAATGGACTCACTGCATCTAATTAAAACTACATTTATACATAAACTTGCAGACATTTTTTATTAGTACTGGTGATTGAGCCCAGGACCTTCTGCATGCTAGACAGGTATTTCACCAATGAGCTACATCCCCAGTACTCCAAAGACTTCATTAATCTCCCCAAACATTCAAGGATACCAATCACGAACTGAACTGAATTAATATCATTTTAAGTTGTCCATTCTCTTTAGGTCTTAGGTTACTCAAGGTGAGGGAACTCTGCTCTTCAGTTCATTCCAGCTCTAAAATTCTGAACATTTAATTGGTCTCAATTTGTCAAACTGTGATACTTCTAAATGGCAGATGGGGTATATTCTGTAACCCTCTGCTTCCATTGCCCCATCAGCACTTGAACCTCTTTCTAACTTTTAATGTCTACTTTGGAGGCAAATGACTATTTTTAAATGCTTAAAAAGTGAATAATAACAAATTCACAAATTCTTACATATAGTACCTGCTCTATGAAAAATAATAAAGGAGGATCAAACTTCTTATGTCCCTTTTCAATCTGTGCTGTTCACAAGTACATATATTTCTACATTCTTATTTTGATGACCTTTCCTAATGTGTTGGTAGTTGGTAACATTGGAGCATGCCCATTCTAAAGATACTTATGGTTTACCTGGAACTCCAGATCCCTTCAAAGGCAAAGGAATAGTTCTGGAATGGTAGAACTCTATAATGTAATGATAGACTCTATAATGAATATTTGTTTTTTTATATAAGTACTTTATTTTTTTTTCTTCAAGTTACATCTCAGTCACAAACCCTTCCCTAATCCCCCTTCCTGTCCCACCCTTCCACCCTCTTCCCCCCCAACAGCTTCCCTTTTCAATCCAACAAATGGTTCTTTCTCTTATAACAGTAAATTCTATACACAACAGCAGAATTAAATATGCCACATTTATGGGAGTTAAATGGCCCAGTATACCTTCCCAATGTCCAGTTCATACATATTTGGCCCCTGACTTTAACCTACTACCTTCTAACCATCTCCATGAGTTTAAAGTTCTATAACTGACTTAGCTTTCATACTAACTTGCATCACTATTATAACCATCTTCTTAGATCTAGAACGCCCTCTTGATTCCTAAACAACTCAAAATTTAGCTATGAGACTCAAGCTGTCTATTCTTCAACCACCTCAGAGAGCTGAGAAGGATAAATATATCTGATTATATAGGAAGTGCAGGGCCTGCAGCTTCCAATACTAAGAAATGACAAACCAGTGACTACCTGGACAGTTCCCATTTTCTCTCCATACATTCTAGCATCAGTCTTCAGCCTTTTGGTCCTGTTTCTCTGACAGACATTTATTGTAGAGCAGGGATTATGAAGGACTTACCTACCCTGTCTTGGCAGAGCTAGGCTGTCGACTTCCCTGCTACCAAGTTTTGTCCTTTTTGGACAGCAGTCTGTCAGCAGTTGAAGCAAGGAGTTCTTACATGCCAAGAGATAGAATATTTGTAATGAGATTTACATTATAAGAAACCATGAAAAACTTTTTCACTGTGTCTAGATTCTTCTCAGATTTTAGAGATAAGTTCTAAGCTGAAAGTTAACATGAAATAATATAATTGTGAGAAATAGATTATTTAGTCTATATCACCATAATTTCTACTGTCAACACTTTTAATACTAATATATTGATAAGGGGGAGGTTTTTGGGATTAATTATATTTTAACTTAAATTTTTAAATTTAAGAGTATTTAAAAAGAAATTAAATTGGTCAATTGTTAGTATAAATTTATATAATTGTGTTTGTTTCTCAGTTCTCTCTTAATCTGTCTATCACCCAAATAATTGAGACTCTTACTTGTTAACACAAGAACTGAGCAGTTATCATTCTATTCTTAACACCCTAAACTGGCTTCATCCTCTCATAAATCCCAGAGATACTTCCACTTTGTGGCTTTCCTACTTCAGCTGGCTTTCCTCTAATTGCTCTTGCACCTCTGCCTGTGGCTGAATTCCCACTTCCCCCTATAAGTCCTCCTCCCCTGGAGTGCAAGAAGTCCAGCCCTATTCTCTCCCCTGCTCAGTGATTGGCTGTAAGTTGCTTTATTGGCATATCAGGGGACAGTTGGGAAGCAGTGTTTATGCAACATTGAGAAAGGAAGTTCTCAGAACAAGATTTGCAACCAGATAATGGGGTACAGAAATCAGCATTTGAATTACACAATAACTTTATATCTATAGTCAATAAATTATCTTGTTATCAAAAAAGTAATTGACTTCCTGGAGAAAGATTTTGCTGAGAAATTTAGTGATTCCAATCACTTCTAATCATCCATTCTAAGTCAATTACACATGAAGTATTATTTAATTGTTATTTAAAGATTGAGATGTACAAAAAGAATTCTCAGTATTAAGTCTATCCATCCATCTATCTATCTATCTATCTATCTATCTATCTATCTATCAATCATTTATCTATCTTCTATCTGTAATAATAGCAATTAAAGAAAGAGGCCATGAATTTGAAGGAGAGTGAGATGTTATTGGGGCAAGAGATAGGAGAGGCTGGAGGGAGGAAAGGGAGGGGAGAAATGAACTAATTATATTTTAATTAAATATGCACAGAGAAAAGAAAGTGTAATTAAAAAAATACATGCAGAAAAAAACAGAGTCACCAATTGGTAACTGAAAGTCACCAACTCATCAACTGAAATTGGTAAATGGAAGATAAAGTTTAGGAAAGATCAGAATATACTAAAATCAATGGTTAGAGTATTTCTGGAACATTTCCTATCTTCTAAAGGTTAGTAGAAGCCCCAACTAGGTAAACCAATGTGAGTGATAAAAATACCTCTATCTTTTCAAACCTTCAAAAGGTCAGAGTCATTAAAACTTTCTATAATTTAAAAATGTTTATTCTCCCAATTTCTTAGAATTCATATTATTTATTCCATTTTGCCTAGATTAAAATCTCATGAAATTCCACAAAACAGGAAAAGGTTCATGTAGAAGCAGTACAGTCTGAGATAGTGTTAATAATAGTTTTTAACTATCTCCATAACTTTATTTATTTATTTATTTATTATTTTATAAATACTTTATTTTTTTTCTTCAAGTTACATCTCAGTCACAAACCCCTCCCTATTCCCCCTTCCTATCCCGCCCTTCCACCCTCTTCCCCCCAGAAGTTTCCCCTTTCAGTCCAACAGATGGTTCCTTCTCTTATAACAGTAAGTATTATACAAAACAACAGATATAAATATGCCACATTTATGAGAGTTAAATGGCCCAGTATAACTTCCCAATGTCCAGTTTATACATATTTGGCCCCTGACTTTAACATTCTACTATCTAACCATCTCCATG
>CAJQZJ010000217.1:31629-65271 GCA_907164525.1 Lophiomys imhausi
AAACAACAGATATAAATATGCCACATTTATGAGAGTTAAATGGCCCACTATACCTTCCCAATGTCCAGTTTATACATATTTGGCCCCTGACTTTAACATTCTACTATCTAACCATCTCCATGAGTTTAAAGGTCTATATCTGACTCAACATTCATATTAACTTGCAACACACTTTTAAGAGTATCTTCTTAGATCTATAACACCCTCTTGATTCCTAAACAACTCAAAATTTAACTATGAGACTCTAGCTGTCTATTCTTCAACCACCTCAGAGACCTGAGAGGGATAAATATATCTGCTTATATAGGAAGTGCAGGGCCTGCAGCTTCCAAAACTAAGAAAGGACATACCAATGACTGCCTGGACAGTTCCCATTTTCTCTCCATACATTCCTGCATCAGTCTTCAGCCTTTGGGTCCTGTTTCTCTGACAGACATTTGTTGTAGAGCAGGGATTATGAAGGACTTACCTACCCTGTCTTGGCAGAGTTAGGCTGTCGACTTCCCTGCTACCAAGTTTTGTCCTTTTTGGACAGCAGTCTGTCTACAGTTGGTGCAAGGGGTTTTTTCATGCCAAGAGATAGGCTTGTCACTAATTCAACCATCTTACAGTGGAGGTTCTTCGATGCTTATCTTCTACTTGGAGTAGAATATTGGGTGCTGTCAGGCGCTAATATGTCTCCATATCAAAAAAAAAAAGAAAAGAAAATCTTAATTTAAGATAACATCTTTGAATGCCATATTCTGCAGATCTCTTGGGATGTTTGAAGATGCCCTATCCATCTCTTGTATTTAGATAAGCAAATGTTGCTTGTCTCTTAGCAACTTGATTACTGGGTAGTTTAGAGAATATCTGTGATAGACTGTCATAGTAGCTAACAAAGTGACATGTTTGCATGACTAGGAGTTTGTTTTACTTAACTATCCTAGACCATTTTAGATGGTTGGTATCAAGAGGCCAGAGCTTCACATTTTATTTTTAAGTATCTCTAGGTATGATACCATTAGGAAGCGTTACCTTTAATTTTGTATCAATATACAAAGATCTATTCAATTGTGGTTAAATATACTCTTAATTATGTATCAATATACAAAGATCAATGCCTATGTAGCCCAAAACAATCTTAATATTACGCCCATTTACAAGGGTCAATACCATTGTGGCCAACTGTAATCTTAATTTTGTATCAATATACAAAGATCAATACCGATGTAATCCAATACAATCTTATTTTTGCACAATAAAAAATGGTCAATACCACTTTAGCCTAATAAACTACTAATTTTGTATCAATATACAAAGGTATAAGGGCATATTCAATAATCTGCCCCTTCTTCTTGGACCTTCCTGTGCTATGTCTATATCTCATTTTTCTCAAGCCTATGCACTCCTACATAGGAGAGGAAGAAGGATACAGAAAAGGAAAAGTAGGAAGTCCCTGGGGCTAACCTCCAAAACCCATTAAACAGGACCATTTATCAGCTTGTAATCTCTTCCCTTAAATATTGGAGTTTTCAGTTATCCTTCAAATAACCAAAAAGAAGGGTGGAGAAACACCTTCCCCACCCTCTGGGCATGGGATGTCGCTCTCTTAAAGTGACTTCCTGCTGATTTGGGTCGTAGTAGACCTGTTTGGGGCCCGAACTCAAATGGAAAAAATAGTTAAAAATGTTAGTACACTCCTTTTATGTTCAGTCCTTCTGTTCTCAGCTGTTTAGATGACCTAAGGGGTTTGTAGGCAGAAGCTGATCTTGCAGGCTTCACTGAGGTTCCTGCCGGGGCATTGTGTAGAGCTGACCGGTCCCAGCGACATTGGATTGCCGTGGTTGCAGGCCCCCGATGGAGACAGCTATTGAGGAAGTCTGCCAGGCAAAATCAACTGGGTCACTCGTCCTCCTTGGTGCCTGATTCTGCTCTCTGCTGAGGTTTCCGCTGTCCAGGCGTCCCCGGGCTCCCCTAATGGAGCTTCGATTCTCCTGGAAAGATAAGAACAGAACCCTGCCCCAATCCCATAACTTTAACATTGTTAATTAAATACCAGAAAAAGAAAATGACACAATTAATAATTGTACCACTTGATGAATTTTAATAAAATAAACATATGTCCCCATCAAAAAATATTTTGGCCATTATCAGAAAACTGCAAGATTTCTTTATGTCTTCTTATGGTAAACACTACCTTAACTTCTTTCCTTTAGATAGTTTTCATTAAAATTATTTTCAGGGGGGATCCAAGATGGCGGCGGCCTGCGCTGACGTATTTTGATCTCGGGGTCAACAGTCACAAGGTGGTAAGTGCTGCAGGACGCTGTACAAAGGGCACGACCCCTCCTAAATCTCACCCAGCTTCACAGGGACCATGGAAGATCCCTGGGCAGGATGCCCCTTCCCACTCTCGGACATGCTAGGAAGTCGCTGGACCCAGGAGTCGGGATAACCTATCCCCCAACAGGAGAGCCCCCTGATAAGTTCCAACCTAATACCCACCCGGCAGATTCAGAACCCACGCAGAGATTATCCCCACCCTGCTGGGCACTCCCAGGCCTCACACAGACGATCCAATTATCTGGCGAAAGGTTGCAACCCTTGGAAGTGTGCAGGCTTGGGAGCAGCAAGGCTATTGGAGCTGAACTGCAGATTTACTCACTACAGGAACCAACCCCGGGCAAAATGTGAGATACTTGAAACTGTCATATAATGGATGTTTGTATTAGTACGGGCCCTTCTGGTGGGGAACCAGAGCTTACTTATACACAGCTCCGCCAACTGGATTAGTTAGGTCTCCACCTGGGAGGCGGGGCTGAATGACTCACCTGATAGGGGTGGAGTAAGGCAACATTCCTACACCAAAGAGCCCCCTTTCGACCCAAGTCCAAAAAAAATTCCACATGGCCAGAGGCCCCAGACCAAAAAAAAAACAGAGCGAAATTTCTCCAACAAAAGAAAGCAACGCTATTCCGTCCAGCCCGAAACACCTCACCACAACTGAAACAAATGAAAACGATGACAATTCTACATTAGGAAAAGTGATAGAGTCCCTTCAAGAAGAACTTAATACTATGAAGGAAATCAAAGAAGCCACAATTTTACAAGTCAAAACAATGAATAACACCATTAAAGAGGTCCAAGCCAAGGTGACCCAGCTTGAACAGGAAAAGGATAAAGCAATGAAAGTTCTCCAGGCAAAAATAAGCAAACTGGAGAAGGAAATGTACAAAACGAACAATACTATTCAAGACATGAAAGTAGAAATGGAAAGAATAAAGAAAACACAGTCAGAGTTAAAAGAGCAAATGGAGAATCAAGAGAAGAGAACAGGAACTACAGATGTGAGTACGAAAAAGAGGATGCAAGAGATGGAAGACAGGATCTCAGACATGGAAGATTCGATGGAAGAAATCAGTACAACATCCAAAGAAAATGAGAAAGCTAAAAAATTTCTCACCCACAACATCCAAGAAATCAAGGACTCAATGAAAAACGGAACCTAAGAATTATAGGCATAGAGGAAAGAGAAGACTCCCGACTCCATGGTCCAGGAAATACCTTCAACAAAATCATAGAAGAAATCTTCCCAAACCTAAAGAAAGAGATGCCAGTAAAAATCCAAGAGGCTTACAGAACACCAAACAGATTAGATCAGAAAAGAAACTCCTCTCACCACATAATAATAGAAACTCCAAATGTAGAGAACAAAGAAAGGATATTAAAAGTTGTAAGAGAAAAAGGCCAAGTCTAATACAATGACAGACCCATCAGAATCACACCTGACTTCTCCTCAGAAACATTAAAAGCTAGAAGGGCCTGGACAGATGTCCTACAAGCCTTGAGAGAACATAGGTGCCCAGCCAGACTACTATACCCAGCAAAACTCTATCAACATAGTAGAAGAAAACAAGATATTCCATGACAAAATCAAATTCAAACAATATCTCCTCACAAACCCAGCCCTACAGAAGCTCCTAGAAGGAAAATTCCAACACAGAGAAGATGACTACACCCAAGAAAACAGAGGAAATAGAAACCTCCACAGCAACTAAACAAATAGAAACACAAGACAGCCAGCTATACCAAAATAATGGGAAATAACAACCCCTGGTCACAAATATCCATCAACATCAATGGACTCAACTCGCCAATAAAAAGACACAGACTTACAGACTGGATCCGTAAACAAGACCCATCTTTTTGCTGTATAGAAGAAACACACCTCTCTATTGAAGATAAACACTATCTCAAAGTAAAGGGCTGGGAAAAGGTTTTCCAAGCAAATGGACCCAGGAAACAAGCTGGAGTAGCCACCCTAATATCAAACAAAATAGACTTCCAATTGAAGTTAATAAAAAAAGACAGAGAAGGGCATTACATACTCATTAAAGAAATATCCACCAAGAGGTCATCTCAATATTGAACATCTATGCCCCAAATACAAAAGCACCTACATTTATAAAAGAAAAACTTCTAAAACTTAAATTGCACATCGATCCAAATACTTTAATAGTGGGAGACTTCAACACCCCACTCACAACTTTGGACAGATCATCAAGACAGAAGCCAAACAGAGAAATAATGAGTCTAACAGAGATCATGAACCAAATGGACCTAACAGATATCTACAGAACGTTTCACCCAAACACAAAAGAATAAACCTTTTTCTCAGCACCTCACGGAAACTTCTCCAAAATCGACCATATAGTTAGACACAAAGATAGCCTCAACAGATACAAGAAAATTGAAATAACTCCTTGTATCTTATCAGACCACCATGGAATAAAGCTGGACTTCAATAGCAAAAGAATCAAGAGAAAGTCTACACTCACATGGAAATTGAACAACTCTTTACTAGAGGACCACTGGGTCAGGTTTAGAAATAAAGAAGGAAATCAAAGACTTCTTAAAATCCAACGAAAATGAAGGCACAACATACCCAAACCTATGGGACACAATGAAAGCTGTGCTACGAGGAAAGTTCATAGCACTAAGTGCCTTCAAAAAGAAAATTGTGACAGCTCATATTAGCGAATTAACAGCTACACTGGGTGAATTGGAAAAAAAGAAGCAAACACTCCCAAGAGGAGCAGAAGGCAGGAGATCATCAAACTTAGGGCTGAAATCAACAACTTAGAAACAAAAAGAATTATACAAAGAATCAATGAAACCAAGAGTTGGTTCTTCAAGAAAATCAACAAAATAGACAGACCTAAGCGTCTGCCAAATACTAAAAGACAGAGGGAGAAAACACAAATCAACAAAATCAGAAATGAAAAGGGAGAAATAATAACAGACATTGAGGAAATTCAGAGAATATTTGGATCCTACTTTAAAAATCTATACTCCACCAAATTTGAAAACTTAAGTGAAATGGACAATTTTCTTTATAGATTCCACCTACTGAAGCTAAATCAAGATCAGATAAACAGATTAAATAGCCCTATAACCCCAAAGGAAATAGAAACAGTCATTAAAAATCTCCCAACCAAAAAAAAGCGCAGGGACAGATGGTTTTAACACGGAATTCTACCGGACCTTCAAAGAGGAGCTAACAACAATACTTTTCAAACTCTTTCACAAAATAGAATCTGAAAGAACATTGCCAAACTCATTCTATGAGGCCACGATCACCCTGATTCCTAAACCACACAAAGACCCAAAAAAGAAAGAGAATTTCAGACCAATCTCCCTCATGAACATAGATGCAAAAATACTTAATACTAGCAAACTGGATTCAAGAAAACATGAAAAGTATCATACACCATGATCAAGTAGGCTTCATCCCAGGAATGCAGGGATGGTTCAACATACAAAAGTCTATCAACGTCATACACCATATAAATAAGATGAAAGAAAAAAAACCACATGATAATCTAGCTAGATGCAGAAAAAGCATTTGACAAAATCCAACACCCCTTCATGGTAAAAGTTCTGGAGAGAACGGGAATACAAGGACCGTACCTAGAAATAATAAAGGCAATATACAGCAGGCCAGAGGCCAACATCAAAATAAATGGAGAGAAACTTGAAGCATTTCCTCTAAACTCAGGGACAAGAGAAGGTTGTCCACTTTCTCCATATTTCTTCAATATAGCACTTGAAGTTCTTGCTAGAGCAATAAGATAACTAAAGGACATCAAGGGGATAAACATCGGAAACAAAGAAGTCAAATTATCCCTATTTGCAGATGATATGATAGTATACATAAGCGACCCCAAAAATTCCACCAGAGAACTCTTACAGCTGATAAACACCTTCAGCAAAGTGGCTGGATACGAAATTAATTCAAAAAAATCAGAAGCCCTTCTTTTTACAACAAACAAATCGGCTGAGAAAGAAATAAGGGAAACAACCCCCTTCACAATAGCCACAAACAACATAAAACACCTGGGGGTAACTCTAACCAAGCAAGTAAAGGACCTGTACAACAAGAAATTTAAGCCCTTGAAGAAAGAAATGGAAGAGGCCTTTAGAAGATGGAAAGATCTCCCATGCTATGGATAGGTAGGATCAACATAATAAAAATGGCCATCCTACCAAAAGCAATATATAGATTCAATGTTTTTCCTATCAAAATACCAACACAATTTTTTATAGACTTGGAAAGAGCTAGTCTCAATTTCATATGGAACAACAAAAATCCCAGAATAGCTAAATCAATCCTGTACAATAAAAAAAAAAAATCTGGAGGTATTACCATCCTCCTTGAAATTACAGATTTCAAGCTGTACTACAGAGCAATAGTTGTAAAAACAGCATGGTATTGGTATAGAAACAGACCAGTAGATCAATGGAATCGAACTGAAGATCCAGAAATAGACCCACACACTTATGGCCACCTAGTTTTTGACAAAGAAGCCAAAGAAGCTGTCTCCTGGTGTGCTAGACTTCTACTGAGACTTGGTATTACCCCTAAATAACTCAACGACCCTAAGAATCAGGAAGCAGCCCAAAGAGACCTATTTCCCCTCTCCCTCTAACCTTCTTTTTCTCCCACCTAGTGTTCGGGCGTTGGGAGGAACAAGGGGTAGAAGAGAGGTAGAGGTATTAAATACAGTAAAACAGATTGTACATATAGTACAAAAATAATAAAAGCCTCTTACTACAAATACTTTGTTATGTGTGAGGTACAAACATCTGGCTATCACCCAAATAACTGAGTTTTCTGTTGGGTTTCATATGTAATCCTTACATTTCCATATGTAATCCAATACTGTTTCATATGTAATACTTAATAAATAAATGATCTTACATAAGAGATGTATACATTTCTATTTTACATACAATGAAACCAAGATCAAGTGAATTATATGTGTATACCATAGGTTCAAAAGAAAGAGCCAGAATCTGTAAACCCACCTCTGATTCTATTATAATATAGTTTTCCATGCCCACATATTTTTCTTTTACCTATTTTTCTGAACCAATTGGCATCATTGACACTAAATCCAAAATTGACAAGTCTTCATCAAAATACTGAGAAAATTTCAGGAGTTCCATATCAAATAGAAAAATAGGACATTTATCTTATATACTAGCAAAGTTTTTTTTTTTTGGTTTGTTTGTGGTTTGAGACAGGGTTTCTCTGTGTAACAGCCCTGGCTGTCCTGAACTTGTTTGTAGACCAGGCTGGCCTTGAATTCACGGAGATCTGCCTGCCTCTGCCTACTGAGTGCTGGGATTAAAGGTGTGCACCACCACTGTCTGGCTAGCAAAATTTTTAATCATCCTTTAAAAACAGTATGAATCTAGAAAGTTCATTTCTGTGTACATGTATATGATTGCATATCAAAAAATAACCGAAGTGAGGAAAAAGCATTTCTAAGCTCCATGAAGGCATTAACTCAAACTTTGAGGGAACAAATATATCCTTAGAGAGAATTATAAATTTTATTATTACAATTATTCACTACTTGAGGCACATGCAAGGAAATGAAGAATAGGAATAACAATTAAAATACTAAAATAATGCTTAGTATGCATGAATCCCTGGGTTCACTCTCCAGCACCAAACAAAATACCCTAAAATATCACTAGACTAGCATAATACTTACTTAACTTCCACAGTAAATATAATATAGAATCTGAACATGCCATCATCACCACAAAGCAATTATTATGCACCCCATGCTCTTCTCAGAAAAAGAATACCAACCAGCACAGTTTTGTTGATTTGAAAAGCCTTGACTTCAAGTCATTTTGATATGTTTATAATCTTGTATTTTAGGTATAAAATTCAACTACTTCAATAAGTGGATTAAAGTTTCTAAGACTTTTGCTTGTATTTGGAAATGAGAACACCTTTTGAGCAAAAGGGACACCACCAAGGAAAGCATGGTGCTGGTAAAAAAAGAATGTGATGTTGGTAGACTCCAGTTCAAGGAAGTGGACAGGAAAGATAAGTAGGCAGAGGAGAGGAGATGGCACAGACTTGTGTAAATAGACAAAATAAAAGAACAAACAATCCAAGTTAGATCAAGAGGGCATATAAAACCTGCAGTGTTCAGAGAATTTCATTTTTCTTGAATTCATTTTTTGCATATTTAACAATAGGACAGGACATTAAAAGGAAGGGAGGGATGGAAAAAAAGGAATGAATGAATGAATGAAGAAAGAAAGAAAGAAAGAAAGAAAGAGGAGGGAAAGAGGTAGAGAAAGGGAAGGAGTGGGAGGGAAGTGTCTTTTAAACAAATTAGAATAAAAATGGAACTGAAATCACATTGAGAAGTAGATGCTAGTGATGGCAAACATTTTCCTTCTTGTGGATAAAGAAACTAAAAGAGATCCCCATGGTAAACATTAATAAAGAGCATGAAGTTTAACTAAAATATTAGACTAGAGTCAGTATGTTCAATATATTTGAAGAATTCAACAGAGGATAAAGGCAAGATGAAGGACTGAAAATAAGCAAGAACATAATTACCTGTATTCAAGTAAGTCAAAAATCTATCTACTTCTTTCTTTCTAAAAATTAAAGAAAAGTAACTTTTTAATTAAAAAACCCTTACTGTAAAAAAATAACTGAAGAAAACCCCACTACTTGTGTCTGATAATTGGACTAAAATGACAAAAGTATACAGTTTCTAGTTCAATGATAATCCATGACTTCAGCACTCTTGTTCCACTGTAAGATATGATTACTCATCACCAGTGACCTCACAGTTTTTCTCTCTATTTCTACTCCTATTCTTAGCAAATTATTTCAATGACTGATGAGGCTTTATTATGTTACAAGGTTTCAGTACTTGAGAGCAGGGAGTGACCTCTGTGATTTATAAGCTATAGTTCCTTTTTAAAAATTTATTTATTTTATGTGTATGTGTGTCTGCCTGAATGTATGTATGTGCACCAAGTGTGTGCAGTTCCTGCATAGACCAGAAGAGGGCATCATATCCTCTGAACGACAGTTACAGGTCATTGTGTGTTACCATGTGGGTACTGGGAACTGAACTTGGGTCCTCTGCAGGATCAACAAATGCTCTTAACTACTAGGTCATCACTCCAGGCCCTCTGTTTTCATTGTTGTTTGGTTGTTTTAGGACAGGAATTTGGGATTCTGCTTTATGTAAAATTGTGTAGAAGTTTAATGTCTAAGAAAAAGCAAGGCTGATGGTGCAGATCAGTGGTAGTACTTACTTTAGATCCTTTCCCTAGCACTGAAAAAAAGTGGAGGTGCTCTGAGTGAAGCAAGAGTAGATGATGGATTGGAATTTCATCTTTAAGGAAGTATCATAATTTCTAGCATTCTGAGGAAAGGCATCTACAAAAAACATTTATCTAATACAAACTCCTCATTTTACATTTGAGGAAATACACCTCACAGCAGGGAATGGTTTATATAAGGTGATACAGTTAGTGACCAACTCAAATCTACTACCCTGATCTTTAAATCCTCTGTCAAGTTTGTTTAAGGGGTTAACAAATTTTAGCAAAGCCTTTTGGCTTCCAATTCTATTTTTAGGAGACTGTAAGTTGGCATTCTGACCTAACAAGTAAAAAGTAGAACAGACTTAAAAATCAACAACTCTTCTTGAATCCATAACATTAGTGAGGAAGAAGGCCAAGTTACTGCCAAAAAGACTCTTGAAGGGGGACAGGTAAATATAGTGTGATATAGAGCAGAGACTTGGGCCTGGAAATGACCTTGGGAACTAATACCTTAAGTGAGAAAACCTGGACTATGGTTGACAAATCACTGGATGCTTATCCTGGACAAGTCTTACAGCTAAAAACTCCAAGGTGATCCATTTATAAGGAAGCTTCAACACTATTACAAAATTCAGCACAGTGAGGGGGAAAAGATATACCTAAACTTAAAAAAAAGGAAGTGGATGGGGGGTTGAGGGGGAAGATAGTGAGAGAGTGGAACCAGAGGGGAGAGTAGGGAGGGGATTGCGATGGAGATGTAACTTGAAGAAATAATAAATAAATAAATAAATAAATAAATAAATAAATAGAAAAAATTCAGCACAGTAGCTTAGCCAGTTATTCACAGTAGGCATTGGAAATAAATCCTTTTATATTTCTGGCAAGGTTAGGGAAAATAAATCATTTTGTTTTTTTTAATAATTTATTTTTTATTTCTTCAAGTTACATCTCAATCACAATCCCCTCCCTACTCCCCCCTCCAGTCCCACCCTTCCACCCTCCTCCCCCTCAACCCCCCCATCCTCTTCCCTTTTTTTTTTTAGTTCAAGGTATTTCTTTTTCCCCCCAACAGCTCTCCCTTTCAGTCCAACAAATGGTCCTTTTTCTTATAACTATAAATACAATACAAAACAACAGAAATAAATAGGCCACAATTATGAGAGTTATATAGCATAGCATACATTCCCAATGTCCAGTCCGTATGTATTTGGCACCTGACTTTAACATTCTACTATCTAACCATCTCCATGAGTTTAAAGTTCTATATCTAACTCAGCTTTCATACTAACTTGCCTCACAATTTTAAAAATATCTTTTTTTGATCCAGAACACCCTCTTGATTCCTAAACAACTCAAAACTTAACAATGAGACTCTAGCTATCTATTCTTCAACCACCTCAGAGACCTGAGAGGGATAAATATATAGGTTTATATAGGAAGTGCAGGGCCTGCAGCTTCCAAAACTAAGAAATGACATACCAGTGGCTGCCTGGACAGTTCCCATTTTCTCTCCATACATTACAGCATCGATCTTCAGCCATTTGGTCCCGTTTCTCTGACAGACCTTGATTGTAGAGCAGGAATTATGAAGGACTTACCTATTCTGTCTTGGCAGAGCTAGGCTGTCGACTTACCTGCTTCCACGTTTTGTCCTTTTTTGGACAGCAGTCTGTCTACAGTTGAAGCAAGGGGTTTTTCTTGCCAAGAGAAAGGCTTACCACCAATTCAATCATCTCCCACTGGAGATTCTTCGATGCTCATCTTCTACTTGGAGTAGAATAAGGGGTGCTGTCAGGAGCTGACATGTCTCGATATCAAAAAATCTTTTAAGTTAAGAAAACATCTTTGAGTACCATATTCTGCCCATCTCTTGAGGTTTCTGAAGAGGCCCTATCTATCTCTTATATTTAGATAAGCAAATATTGCTTGTCTCTTAGCAACTTGATTTCTGAGTAGTGTAGAAAATAACTGTGATAGACTGTCATAGTAACTAACAAAATGACACGTTTGCATTACTATTAGTTTGCATTTCTTAATTATCCTAAACAGTTTATGACAGTTGGTAGCAAGAGGCTAAAACTTCACATTTCATTTTTAAGCATTACCTAGGTACAATACCTTTAAGAAGCGTTACCCTTAATTTTGTATCAATATACAAAGATCAATACCAATGTGGCCAAATATAATCTTAATTTTGTATCCATATACAAAGATTTGAAATATTCCATAATATTATATTCTTTAAAAACATTTATATATTTTTATCTTGTGTGTTTGAATATTTTGCTTGGATATATGCACATGCATCATATGTTTGACTAGTGCCCACAGAGGTCAGATGAGAGTGTCAAATCCTCTGGAACTGGAGTTATGGGTGGTTATAAACAACCATGTGGGCATTGGGAACCAAATACAGGTCCTCTAAAAGTATACCATATCTCTTAACTGCTGAGCCATCACTCCAGCCACTTTGTTTTTTTTTTTTTAATTATTTTTCAGGAGGATGGAGCAATGGCTCAGTGGCTAAGAGCACTGGCTCTTCTTCCGAAGACCCAGGTTCAAATCCCAGCACCCACATGGCAGTTCACAGCTGTCTGTAATTGCCAGGAGAGGTGGCTCAAGCCTTTAATCCCAGCACTCAGGAGACAGAGGCAGGCAGATCTCTGTGAGTTCAAGGGTACCCTGATCTACAAAGTAAGTCCAGGACAGCCAGAACTACACAGAAAAACCCTATCTCAACACCCCCCCCCAAAAAAAAGGAAGAAGGAAGAAACGAAAAAAGTGAATGAGAACATGATTATTTCTAAGGAAAGAGTCACAAGACATTGAATCTACGGCATGCTGATTTTAGGCCTTATAGCACTCAGAGTCGCAAGATATTCCTGTTGTGCTGTATTATAACTTTCTAAATGGGAAGATGAGTATGTAACTCAGTGAGAGAACACTTGTCTAACATGCACCAAGGCCCTGCTGGAAATAAACTAAAGACTTTGTCTGTCATAGTTTGAATGGGCTAAGACACCTATCTACTACAGTAAGGCAATACAATGGGGGGAAAGACATTCAGTTAGGCAGAGAGGAATTATATTTGTTCTCAGATGACTTGTTTGTCTTTCTAGAAAATAAAAACAACCAATTCCACCAACTCCCACCCAAACTCTACTCACTCCCACCCCAAATACTGGACTTCATAAATGGTCAACAGAGGGTTTCAGACTACAATTTAGATAGACAGAAATCAAGTGCTTTCTTATACTGACAAAGAACAAATGGAATTTGAAATTAAAAACATAATAATAGAGGATCTGCCCCTGCCTGCCCCATCCAACAAGACTCTCCCATACTGGATCCATTGTTTCAACTCAGCCAACCCCTGCACATCCTTCTCCAAGGTCTCACCTGGTGAGTTTTCCTGACTACCCCCTTATTCACTCTCCTAAACCCATTAGATCTAGAACAGGTCCTATATCCAGTGCCCCAGCCTAGTCAGGCCACGCCTACCGCCTCTGCACCTAACATATAGGATTCCTCTAGGACCCTCCTACACCATGTCAAACCTCTCAACCTAGCCAGATCTATTTATACATTCCAGGCTTGGAGTAGGAAACACATCCTGAACACAGAGAAGTTGAACTGGTGCCTCATAAGAGCCTTCACCAACCTGGCTACAAACCCTGTAATCTACAGTGGTGACCTACCTGCATGATATGCTAGTACAATAATGGCACAAACATTGTAGGAATAGCCAACCACTATTTGATTGGATTTAAGGCCTATTCTACAAGATAGAACCCGTAATTTGATACTGCTTGGGTGTCTGAAACTGGATAGATCATGGGCCTGGGGGAAAACCAAATACTACTGTTCTGCTAAAGAAATGTAGTAATAAAATGACTCCTAATGACATTCTGTTGTACTCATAAAGTTGTGTCTTCCTCAAACGTCATCAGAGAAGTTTCCTCCTACAGCAGATTGGAACAAATACAGAGATCCACAACTGGACAATGGGAAAAAGTGAGATACTTCAGAACAGTCAGTCCTAAATGGGATGTCTTCACCAAAACCTTACCCCCAGAGCCCAGGGAGCTATGCAGAAGAGGAGATGAAAAGAGCCGGAGGGGATGGCTGACTCCAAGGAAACCTTGCTTTCCAGACACAACAGGACTGATGCACATATGAACTCAAAGAAACTGGGGCAGGATGCACAGGTTCAAGCCAGACAGGGTCCCAGTGCTGAGAGGGAGAAGGAAACCTCATGTTTCTTCCCAACCAATCTCCAATTGTCAACCATCTACAAATGAAAAATTAGTTTTCTCCAATGGAACCTCATGATATATATATATAAACCACACTTAGGTAAGGCCCTATACCTAGCAGTAGATGGCCACCAACACAAAATGAGATCAATGGAGCTGTAGGTTTTTTTCTCATATTGCTTTGTTTGGGTACTAACTGGTCTTTTGTTTATATATTATGATTTCTGATTTTGTGTTTTTATGGGTTTTGTAGTGTGTTTCTTATGGTTTTTGTTTTTGTTTTTTTAAATATTATATGAATTTTCAATTAAAAAAAATGAGCCTGGGACCTGATTACAGAGAGTTGACAAAAGAGAAAAAAATGGCTAAGAAATATCTTAGAAAAAAATGTTCATGATCCCTAGCAATTAGGGAAATGCAAGTCAAAACAAGTTTGAGATTTTTATCTTACCTCCATCAGAAAGACAAAGATCAACAAACAACTACTAACAACTGCTGGAGGAGGTGTGGGGGAAAAGGGAACCCTTATTCACTGTTGATGAGATTGCAAACTGACCCAGCCACTCTGGAAATCAGTGTGGAGAATTCTCAAAAAGGTAAGAATGAATATAACATATGACCTAGCTATACCACTCCTTGGTCTATGTCCAAAGGACTCAAAAGTCAACTCCACAGATTCTTGCTCAGCTATGTTCATTGTTGCTCTATTTATAACAACTAGGAAATAGAAACAATGTCAAGGTCCTTCAAGTGATGAATGGAAATGAAAGTGTAGTGCACATACACTGTGGAACACTATTCAGCTCTAAAGAAAAATGAAATCATGAATCTTTGTAGGTAATGGACAGAGCTCGTAAAGTCATATTGTGTGAAGTAACCCAGACCCAGAAATACAAAGTTTGTATATTCTCTAACATCAGAGGTTCCTAGCTTCAAATCTTCAGATGTGAGTACATATCCTGGAGTAACTGCAGAAACCAGGAAATTAAAAAGGGACCATTGCTGGGGTGGTGCAATAAAGTGGAGAATAATACTATACAACTGGTCTGACAGGAAGAGCAGGAATAAGAAGACCTCTAATTAGGAAAAGAGAAGGAAATAAATACAGAAGGAAAGAGGAAGGGAAAATAACAGTAAGAATATCTGAAAAAGTCGCAATGAATCATACTATTAACTATCCATCTTTAAAAAACCTATAATACATATAAATTAGTGTATTATAATACACATACATACATACATATAAGTTATATATGTATATATTATATATTATACAAATATATGTATAATAAAACATATAGTTTAAATAAAAATTTCCTATGTCATCTGATAATACTCCCTTCAAGAGTCAAAGCCCACACAGCAAAAAGCCCAATAACAGTCATGAGTTGTTGTTCAAGGCTATTGTCCAATGGATTCCCAAAATATTATAGGCTATTGATATTGCTCTTGCTTGCCCCACAAAGGGGAAAGTTATGACTTCATTGCTGAAGGCACCATCCACTTCAGACATGGAACCTAGAGGCTGGTTCTGAGGAACTTCTGAGGTGGAACTGAACTGAATGCCTCTTTCCTGAGGACTAGCTTTCATGGTACGCGAAGAGGCCATGCAAACTTCCTATCCAACAGTCCTATCCAGCTATGATGACAAGGATCCACAACAACAACCAGCATGGCATGATATTCCTTAGGGTGCAGTAGTGACATCCATACCCTGATGGTAATCAAAAGCTCTCTAATTGCACTTTCTGCTTAACAAGAGAAAAATCATTCCTGGCACTGTAAACAGCCAAATATTCAGGGCTAGTGAAGTCATGGATCTGGAGAATAACCTACAACCTCCAGTCTACTAAAGCAGGATAACCCCTAGCCACCCTCTAAATACTTGTCCCTAAACCCACAGATAAATGTAGCCCTCACCCCTCATCAAGGAATCGTCTCCTTGCAACAAATGGAGACCACTACAGAGAACCACAACCAACCAAACTCCAGAGGTGTGGAGGCCAGTCCTAATAGATACATCTACAAAACAATTCCTGCTCCTAAGGTTCAGGGAACACAACAGAAAAGAGCGAAGAAAGATTGTAAGATCCGGGAGTTTGCTATGAGATTGTGTCTTCTAATAATGTCAGAAGCTACATCTACAGAGTCTCACCAACATGACTGCCTAAATAGGAACTGAATGAGGACAACAATAAACATGCTAATGTGGACAGGGGAAAGCCCAAGAGGCCTCAACTCTACAGAAGGAACTAACTATTAAGCAACTAAGGAATGCTGAGAGGGGAAGAAGTACTCTTCCCCAGGGAAGAGCACACCAATTGTTTACCCAATACCAAGTGGTCATTCCTGAAAATATGCATATGTGCAACATTATGAAGACTGCGCAGGTTGTATGTACTTAGGAATATATATTTATGAAGAAATGTGTGTGTAACAACAATTAATGAAAAAAGACATCATGGATTTGAAAGAGAGAAAGGAGAGACATGTGGGAGAGAATGGCAAGAAGGAAGGGAAGAGGGAAATGATGTAATTCTATTATAACTTCAAAAAATAAAAGAAAAAAGAATAGTTAAATAATAAATATTAGAGCTGGGTAGGGGTGGCACATGTCTTTAATCCCAGCACTTTGGTGGCAGAGGCAGGCAGATCTCTGTGAGTTGGAGTCCAGTGTGGTCTACAGAGTGAGTTCCAGGACACCCAGGGCTACACAGACAAAATCTGTCTCAAAAAATCAAAAAATTAATAAATATTAACTTATTTAATATCACTAAAATGATATGTAGTTACAGAACTAACAAAATGTGTGTATGAATAAAACTATAAAACTCTAATAAAAGCAATCAAGGAACCAAATAAATGAAAAATATATTAACTGAACTAGTGTTTATTAACTGAATTAGTACTTTCAAGATATCAGTTATTCTTGAGTTAATCTATAAATTCAATGCAATGTCAATCAAAATCTCAGCAAATAATTTTGTAAGCCTTGACAAATATTGTAAATTTTTTATAGAGAGTCGAAGGCTCACAATTATTTAGAATAAATTGGTGGACTGATACTGGACAACTTGAAGACTTGCTATAAAATTATAGTAGCTATGACAGTATAGTATTGGTGAAATAATGTATAAAGATTGGTACTGGACAGATGTCTCAGAGGTTAAGAACACTTTGTTGATCTTCCATTTGACCCAGTTTCAATTCCCAGCATTCACATGGTGGTTCACCTCCAGTTCTGGGATCAAATGACTTTTTCTTGCCTCTGTAAGCACATTTATGTTACACAGACATATATGCAGGAAACACACACACACACACACACACACACACACACACACACACACACACACACACACATATATAATATAAATACATCTAAAGGAAAAAAGTAAAGCATAGGCAAAGATCAGTGGAACACGGTGGGAAGACTTGAGGTAGGCCCCCTAAAATTTGGTCAACTGATCTTTGACAAAGGAGCAAAGGTATTCCTTTAAAACAGTAGTGAAATGAGACATACATGTGACAAATATTTAATGTATTTTATTTTTATATAATTAGCTGAAAACAGATCATGGACCTAAATGAAAGTATATAACTCACAGACAATAACATAAAATAAACCATATAAGAAATTGAGCATGTTCATTACTTTTTAGATACAGTAGCAGGAGCTTGGTACATGGGAGTAATGTGGATAAGTTAAAACTGCTTTAAAATGAAAACTCCTAGTTTCCAAATTACAGTATCAAGAGAATAAGACAAGCCATGGATTGTTAGGAAATATATGAAGAGGACACACTGGATAAAGAACTGACATCTAAAGTATATAAATAATTCTTAAGCCTCAAACTGAAGAAGACAACTCAATTAAAAGTGAGCCAAAAAAACTTCTAGACTGATGAACACATCGAGGTACTGGGATGATGTTAGCCTGGGCATGTTTTATTTGGCTCTTCCTAAACTAATCATTTATAGTAAACTGTAAACTGAGTCAACTGTTTTCTCTGAGCACTCCAAGTCAGTCTACCAAATTACTGATTTAGAAAAGAGGACATAAGATTTCCTATTTGGGCCAATCAGAAATATATGAGGCCTGGATTTATTATTATTAGACTATATTGTTTATTATATATTAGACTGTGCTGATTCATAGGAATATGATTTGAATAGAGAAAAGATGAAGGGCAAGGGTCAAGGAATTTGAAACCTGAGTGGTCACATGGTCACTCAAGGTATGGAGTAGCATCTGATTTGTACTTTGTAAAAGTTACCATTAATTGGAATTTAGTATGGATCCTATTCCTACACTGTTGGTTCATTGGATCCATAAGGAAATGAAAATTAGTAAGAAAGGATAATATATTCAAACCATTGCATCAGTATTTGTAATAATAGCTAAATGGAAAATGAAGAAGAAAGCTGGATTACAACTTAATGTTAACCTGAACTCAGATTTTATTCAGTCTGTATCAGTTACTAGCCTAAAGAGAAAAAATAGGAACAGACAAGAAAAAAACACTTTCATGGAGCATATTTTGAGTTTTTCTCTTTTTATCATTTATTTTGCAAGTTAAAATATAATTACATAATTTCCACCTTCCTTTCTTTCCTCCAATCCCTTCTATGTACCAACCCTTGCTTTCTGTTGAAATCATAGCCTCTTTTTCTGAGAAAACACTTCCAAAACAAAAGAGTAGTAAAGATGGAGGTCATGCAAAAACCAATAAAGTACTGAAAACAGGTAGCACAATATGAAGGAAATGTTTCATTTTGTAATTGGTACAACTAGCTTTTTGAAAATCCACCAGAAGATTCTAAGAGTGTCTAACTTAGTGATAGTGTTGCTAGCTTTGAGTGTTGCACTACAAAAGGTTGGTAAGACCAAAGAGAGTCTCTACTGGTTCCACAATATTAAAGTGCTCTAAACAAATCTATTCTATTTATCCAACATTGGTGAAATTTAATAAGCCAGAAGGTAGAAAATTATAAAATGCAAAATCCCTCTTCTTCAATCATGTGAGATAACATTCCAGCAGATTAATCATGAAAAAGATTGAGGAGAAGCTATATTCCCTTACTTGGGACCCAAGGCATCTTGCATGTAAGTGGGAAAAATCGAATATGGAGAATAAAAGTTTGTAGAACTTCTTGGCATAGGAGCCTCATGTACAGTGGTACCAAAACCTGTTGTGAAAGTCCTAACAGGGGCCACAATTACATCCAGAAAGTACAGCAGTACAAAGGCTAATAGACTAAGGCAGAAATTTGGATGAAAATTGAAATGTTTAGGCAGACTTCTTATAAACAAGTGCGTATCATTTATCTAAATGCTTCATGAAAGTGGATACTGTCTAACTAGGTAATGCCTCCCTTTGCAGTACTATAAAATAAAAATATTATCAATGAAACTAAAACCTGCTGAAAATACGCCAATGGAAGATTGGAAGATAAACTTAGAAATGCAAAGAGTAATGGGATTAAGGTGAAAATTTAGAGGAAGCCTAGTTAATTTTGATAGGCTTTGCATGACATGGTTATGTCTCATTTACCTGTTGTACATTGAAATCTGACTGAGAAATTTTCCTTTTACTTAATGTTAAAAAACAAAAAACCCCATGTAAATCTACTAATGAAGTATTAAGTATATACCCTCATATGTCTTATTACTAGAAATTAAGGGAAATTATCCCATAACTGAAAAACATGAAACCTTCAAAACTGAAATACCCACAATGTCTCAAGTGACATTAGAAAAACATTCTAATGGGGTAAGTAGGGCTTAGAGTTCCATAATAAAACTGAAGTTTAAAAAACACAATAACAAATAAACAATAAAAGCATGATCATGCTACCTGGAGAATACAAAGAGGCTATACACTTGAGCAAAAGCTTCTTTTTCTTCTAGGATTGACTTTGGAACTACACAAGGAAATATTAGACTATAGTGACCTTGACAGTGTCCTCTAAGCAACTCTCAACTGACCAGAAATTAATCTTATTTTTTATTATAATGTTTATTTATTACATCAAGTTACATCTCAATCATAGTGCCCCTTTTCCAGCCTTACTGGTTCCCCATTCCCACCCTCTACTCCTTCTCCCACCCATCCCACTCCTCCAATGTGGAGTGTCCCTATGTATCAGCCCCTCTCAGTTCAACAGTCATATGAGGGCTAAGAGCTTCCTCTTGCACTGGGGGCCTAGATGGTAGCACCCCTAGGGCAAATTGTCCCATTGATAGGTACCAACATCTATGTTCCTAATTTTTGGTGTGTTAGTTGTAGGTTATCCTGTACTACATGGCTAAAATCCAATTGTAAGTGAGTAGATGCCATATGCATCTTTCTGAGTCTGGGTTAGCTCACTCAAGATGAGCTTTTCTAGTTCCATCCATTTGGCTGCGAATTTCATGATTTCCTTTTTCCTGATAGCTGAGTAGTATTTCATTGTGTAAATGTACCACAATTTTTTATACATTTGTCAGTTGAGGGACATTTGGGTTGTTTCCAGTTTCTATCTGGTACAAATAAGGCTGCTATGAACGTAGATGAGGATATGTCCTTGTGGTTTGGTGAGGAATCGTTTGGGAGGATACCCAGAAGTGTATAGCTAGGTCTCGAGGTAGGGCTATTCCAAGTTTTCTAAGATATAACCAAATTGATTTCCATAGTAGTTATACAAATTTTCACTCCCACCAGCAATGGAGGAGTGTTCCCCTTTCTTCACAACCTCACCAGCATGTGCTGTCATTTGAGTTTTTGATCTTAGCCATTCTGACAGGTATGAGATGGAATCTCAGAGTCCTCTTGAGTTGCATTTCTCTGATGATTAAGGATGTTGAGCATTTCTTCAAATGTCTCACTGCCATTAGAGATTCCTCCTTTGTGAATTCTCAGTTTAGCTCTGTTTCCCATTTTTTGATTGAATTATTTGGTTTATTGGTGTTTAATTTCTTGAGTTCTTTATAAATTTTGAATATTAGCCCTCTGTCAGAAGTGAGGTTCGTAAAGATCTTTTCCTACTCTGTAGGTTGCCCTTTTTTTCTAGTGACAGTGTCCTTTGATGTACAGAAGTTTTTCAGTTTCCTGACGTCCCATTTATTGATTGTTGGTCTTAGAGCCTGAGATATTGGTGTTCTGTTCAGGAAGTTGTCACCTGTGCCAATGAGTTCGAGGCGTTTCCCCACTTTCTCTTCTATTAGATATACTGTGTCAGGCTCTATGTTAAGGTCTTTGATCCACTTGGACTTAAAATTTGTGTAAGATGATAAGTATGAGTCTAATGTCATTCTTTTATATGTCGAAATCCAGTTAGACCAGCACAATTTGTTGAAGACACTGTTCTTTTTCCATTGTACAGTTTTGACTCCTTTGTCAAAAACTAAGTGACTATAGGTGTGTGGGTTTATTTCTGGTTCTTTGATTCGATTCCATTGATCCACTGGTCTGTTTCTATACCAGTACCATGCTGTTTTTATTACTATTGCTCTGTAGTACAGCTTGAAATCTGGGATGGTGATGCCTCCAGATGTTTTTTTTTACAGGATTGATTTAGCTATTCTGGGTTTTTTGCTATTCCATAAAGTTGAGAGTTTTTTATTCCAGGTCTATAAAGAATTGTGTTGGTATTTTGATAGGAATTGCATTGAATCTGTATATTGCATTTTGTAGGATGGCCATTTTTATTATGTTGATCCTACCTATCCATGAGCATGGGAGATCTTTCCATCTTCTGATGTCCTCTTCAATTTCTTTCTTCAAGGCTTGAAGTTCTTTTCATACAGGTTTTTCAGTTGCTTGGTTAGAGTTACCCCCAGGTATTTTATATTATTTGTGGCTATTGTGAAGGGTGCTGTTACCCTGATTTCTTTCGCAGCCCATTTATTTGTTGTATAAAGAAGGGCTTCTGAGTTTTTTAATTAATTTTGTATCAAGCCACCTTGTTGAAGGTGTTTATCAGCTGTGAGTTCTCTGGTGGAATTTTTGGAGTCACTTATGTATACTATCATATCATCTGCAAATAGGGATAATTTGACTTCTTCATTTCCAATTTGTATCCCCTTGATCTCCTTTAGCTGTCTTATTGCTCTAGCAAGAACTTCAAGTACTATGTTGAAGAGATATGGTGAAAGTAGACATCCTTGTCTTGTCCCTGAGTTTAGAGGAAATGCTTTAAATTTCTCTCCATTTACTTTGATGTTGGCTACTGGCTTGCTGTATATTGCCTTTATTATTTCTAGGTATGACCCTTATATGCCCGTTCTCTCCAGAACTTTTAGCATGAATGGGTGTTGGATTTTGTTAAAGGCTTTTTCAACATCTAGTGAGATGATCATGTGTTTTTTCTTTCATCTTGTTTATATGATGGATTACGTTGATGGATTTTCGTATGTTGAACTATCCCTGCATTCCTGGGATGAAGCCTACTTGACCATGGTATATGATACTTTTGATGTGTTCTCGGTTTCGGTTTGCCAGTATTTTATTAAGTATTTTTGTGTCTATGTTCATGAGGGAAATTGGTCTGACGTTTTCTTTGTTGAGTCTTTGTGTGGTTTAGGAATCAGGGTGACTGTGGCCTCATAGAATGAGTTTGGCAGTGTTCTTTCTGATTCTATTTTGTGAAAGAGTTTGAAGAGTATTTGTATTAGATCTTCTTTGAAGGTCTGGTAGAATTATGTGCTGAAACCATCTTGCCCTGGGATTTTTTTTTTTTTTTTTGTTGGGAGACTTTTAATGACTGTTTCTATTTCCTTAGGGGATACAGGACTGTTTAATCTGTTAATCTGATTTTGATTTAACTTTGGTAATAGGAATCTACCAAGAAAGTTGTCCATTTCGCTTAGGTTTTCAAATTTTGTGGAGTACACATTTTTAAACTAGGACTTAAAGGTTCTCTGGATTTCCTCAATGTCTTTTGTTATTTCTCCCTTTTCATTTCTCATTTTGTTGATTTGGGTTTTTTTCCCTCTGCCTTTTAGGTAATTTGGCTAAAGGTTTGTCTATTTTGTTGATTTTCTCAAACAACCAACTCTTGATTTCATTGATTCTTTGTATTGTTCTTCTTATTTCTAAGTTGTTAATTTAAGCCTTAAGTTTGATAATTTCCTTCCTTCTGTTCCTCTTGGGAGTGTTTCGTTCTTTTTTTTTCCAAGTTATTCCAGTTTTGTTGTTAATTTACTAACATGAGCTGTCACAATTTTCTTTTTGAAGGCACTTAGTGCTATGAACTTTCCATGTAGCACTGCTTTCATTGTGTCCCATAGGTTTGGGTATGTTGTGCCTTCATTTTCGTTGGTTTTTAAGAAGTCTTTGATTTCCTTCTTTATTTCTTCCCTGATCCAGTAGTCATTCAGTAGAGAGTTGTTCAGTTTCCATGAATGTGTAGGCTTTCTGTTATTTCTGTTTTTGTTGAAGTCCAGCTTTATTCCATGGTGGTCTGATAAAATACAAGGGGTTATTTCAATTTTCTTGTATCTGTTGAGGCATGCTTTGTGTTGAAGTATATGGTTGATTTTGGAGAAGGTTCCATGTGCTGCTGAGAAGAAGGTGTATTCTTTTGTGTTTGGGTGAAACGTTCTGTAGATATCTGTTAGGACCATTTGGTTCATGACCTCTGTTAGACTCATTATTTCTCTGTTTGGTTTCTGTCTCAATGATCTGTCTATTGTTGTGAGTAGGGTGTTTTATTGAGACAGCTTGCTTTAATCTAGAGATTTAATGAAATCCCCATCTACTGGTGACAATCTTTAGAGATATAGAAAAAAATCCTAAAAATTCATGTGGAACCTTAAAAAAACTTGAAAAGTCAAAAGGAACTCTTGACCAAAAGAGGATATGGCAATATTTGACTTTAAAACATACTACTGAGTCATAGTAATAAAATAGTATGATATTGGCATAAAAACATAAATACAAAGATTAGTGGAATAGAATAAAGGACCCAGAAATAAATACACTTACCTTCAGACAGATGCTTCTCCATGAATGTGTGCAAGACTATATGGTGTAAGCTCTTGTTTCATATGGTTAAGTGCTTTGAGTGAACAGTGAAATAAATTTTATTTGTGCTTCCAAAAGAAAAAAAATAACTAAACCAGTAAGATCTTGTCTCAAACATACAAACAAATGAACCTCTTTTATATACAATCTTTGATGCAGGATAGAATTCAGTTTAAGCAAATAATTAGAGGTGTTTGTACAAAGCTTTTCATAAATGTTACTTAGCACACTGAAGAAGTAGCATGATCGTTTGGAAAAGTATCCTTCAAAGATCCATGACTGGGCATGGTGGCACATGCCTATACATCCCAGCACTTGGAAGGTGGAAACAGGAGAATTATTGTGAGTTCAAGGTCAGACTGAGTTCACAGCCACTCTGTATGTTCATCCACTCACACAGTGACTTCACAGCCACTCTGGGCTACACAGTGAGACCCTGTCTCAAAAAGATGTGCTGGAGAACAGAAGCCTATTAAGAAATGGTAGTGAGGAAACTGGATATCCATATATAGAGAACTAGAGCACTGACTCTCATCCTATACAAAAATCAACTTAAAATAATCAGAGTTTAATGTGAAACTTGAAACTATTTAAATAAAATAGAATGAACATTTCAAAATATTGAAACAGGCAATGATTTCTTTGATAGGACTTTAGTAGCTCATAAAAAAGGCAAGAACTCATGAATGAGATGGTGTTCAAATGAAAAGTTTCTACATAACAAAGGATAATCTAGTGAAAAGATAGTCTACAGTTAGGAGAATAAATGTATTTGCTAATCATAGGGTAAGGGATTAATATCCAGAATACATAAATACATTTTAAGTAACACTGAAAGAATAAATACTAGAATAAATTAAATTGGCAAATGAACTGAAAAGACATTTTCCAAATTAGTAAGTACCAATAGCCAACAGAAGAAAAATGTATAGTAGCCATTATAAAATGCAAATTACAGTTACATTGAGGTTTCTTCTGACTCCAGCTAAAACGGTTATTATAAAAACAAATTGAAACTGAAAAGCAACAAGTACTGCCAAGAATGTGGAGAAAAATGAACACCTATACACTTTTGGTGGGAGTACAAATTAGTCCACCCATTTTCTAAAACAGTACAGAAAAGGTCAAGTAACGTATAATGGCAGACTCATCAGAATTACACCTGACTTCTCCTCAGAAACTCTAAAAGCTAGAAGGGCCTGGATAGATGTCCAACAAGCCCTGAGAGAACATAGGTGCCCAGCCAGACTACTATACCCAGCAAAATTATCTATCAACATAGATGGAGAAAACAAGATATTCCATGACAAATTCAAATTTAAACAATATCTACCCACAAATCCAGCCCTACAGAAGATCCTAGAAGGAAAATTCCAACCCAGAGAAGATAACTACACCCAAGAAAACAGAGGAAACAGGAAACTCCACAGCAACTAAACAAAAAGAAACACAGGACCACCACCTATACCAAAATAATGGGAAGTAACAACCTCTGGTCACTAATATCCATAAACATCAATAGACTCAACTCCCTAATAAAAAGACACAGGCTTGGAGATTGGATCCGAAAAAAGACCCATCATTTTGCTGCTTACAAGAAACACATCTTACTAACAAAGATAGACACTATCTTAGAGTAAGGGGCTGGGAAAAGGTTTTCCAAGCAAATGGACCCAGTAAGCAAGCTGGAGTAGCCATCCTAATATCAAGCAAAATAGACCTCCAACTGAAGTTAATAAAAAAAGACAGAGAAGGGCATTACATACTCGTTAAAGGAAATATTCATCAAGAGGACATCTCAATATTGAACATCTATGCCCCAAATTCAAAGGCACCTACATTGCTAAAAGAAACTCTCCTAAAACTTAAATTGCACATAGATCCCCACACATTAGTAGTGGGAGACTTCAACACCCCACTCACAACAATGGACAGATCATCAAGACAGAAACCAAACAGAGAAATAATGAGTCCAACAGAGCTCTTGAACCAAATGGACCTAACAGATATCTACAGAAAGTTTCACCCAAGCACAAAAGAATACACCTTCTTCTCAGCATGGCACAGAACCTTCTCCAAAATTGACCATATAGTCGGACACAAAGATAGCTTCAACAGATACAAGAAAATTGAAATAACCCCTTGTATCTTATCAGACCACCATGGCATTAAGCTGGACTTCATTGGCAACAAAATCAACAGAAAGCCTACACACACATAGAAATTGAACCACTCTTTACTAGATGACTACTGGGTCAGGGAAGAAATAAAGAAGGAAATCAAAGACTTTTTAAAAACCAATGAAAATGAAGGCACAACATACCCAAACCTATGGGACACAATGAAAGCTGTGCTACGAGAAAAGTTCATAGCAAAAAGTGCCTTCAAAAAGAAAATTGTGACAGTGTATATTAGCGAATTAACAGCCAAACTGGGTGAATTGGAAAAAAAAAGAAGCAAATCCTCCCAAGAGAAGCAGAAGGCAAGAAATCATCAAACTTAGGGCTGAAATCAACAACTTAGAAACAAAAAAAAGGATACAAAGAAACAATGAAACCAAGAGATGGTTCTATGAGAAAATCAACAAAATAGACAGACCCTTAGCCAAATTAACTGAGGACAGAGGGAAAAAACCCAAACCAACAAAATTCCTTTAATGAATATGTAATGCCCTTCTCTGTCTTTGTTAATAAGATGTGTTTTTTGTAAGCAGCAAAATGATGGGTCTTGTTTACGGATTCAATCTGTAAGCCTGTGTCTTTTTATTGGGGAGTTGAGTCCATTGATGTTTATGGATATTAGTGACCAGAGGTTATTTCCCTTTATTTTGGTATAGGTGGTCATCCTGTGCTTCTTTTGGTTTAATTTCTGTGGAATCTTCTATTTCCTCTGTTTTCTTGGGTGTAGTTATCTTCTCTGGGTTGGAATTTTCCTTCTAGGATCTTCTGTAGGGCTGGGTTTGTGGGTAGATATTGTTCAAATTTGAATTTGTCATGGAATATCTTGTTTTCTCCATCTATGTTGATAGATAATTTTGCTGGGTATAGTAGTCTGGCTGGGCACCTATGTTCCCCCAGGGCTTGTAGGACATCTGTCCAGGCCCTTCTAGCTTTGAAAGTTTTTGAGGAGAAATCAGACGTAATAATGATGGGTCTGCCATTACATGTGAATTGACCTTTTTCTCTTACAGCTTTTAATATTCTTTCTTTGTCTGTACATTTGGAGTTTCAATTATTATGTGGTGAGAGGAGTTTGTTTTATGATCTAATCTGTTTGGTGTTCTGTAAGCCTCTTGGATTTTTATTGGTATCTCTTTCTTTAGGTTTGGGAAGTTTTCTTCTATGATTTTGTTGAAGATATTTCCTGAACCTTGGAGTTGGGAGTCTTCTCTTTCTTGTATGCCTATAATTCTTAGGTTCTGTCTTTTCATTGAGTCCTTGATTTCTTGGATGTTGTGGGTGAGCGATTTTTTAGCCTTCTCACTTTCTTTGGATGTTGTACTGATTTCTTCCATCGAATCTTCCATGCCTGAGATCCTGTCTTCCATCTCTTGTATCCTATTTTTGATACTCATATCTGTAGTTCCTGTTCTCTTCCCTTGATTCTCCATTTCCACTCTTAACTCTGACTGTGTTTTCTTTATTGTTTCCATTTCCATTTTTATGTCTTGAATGATTTTATTCATTTTGTACATTTCCTGTCCCAATTTGCTTGTCTTTGCCTGGAAATCTTTCATTGCCCTGTCTTTTTCCTGTTCAAGTTGAGCCACTTTGGCTTGGAGCTCTCTAATGGTATTATTATCCATTGCTTTCGCTTGTGAAAATGTGGCTTGTTTGAATTCCTTCATAGATTTAAGTTCTTCTTAAAGGGACTCTATCACTTTCCATAATGTAGAATTCTCATCATTTTCATGTGTTTCAGCTGTGGTGAGGTGGTCATGATTTGATGAACTAGCATAGTTTGTTTTGTGGGAGACATGTCTCCCTGATTTCTGTTTTTCCTCGGACCTTTGGCCATTTGGATGATCTTAGCTTGTGCTCCTGTTGTCCTCTGGGCTTGGATCCAAAGGGGGAACTTTGGTGTAGCAGTCAAATTGCTTGGTGATCTGTTGCTGCTTATAGGGGGAATCTCAGGGTCAATGTGCATCTAATAGCCAGATGTACTGTGAGCTAGTGCAGCCTATTCCCAGTCAATGAGGAATGGTCCGGGATTGTTTCACTGCTCCCAAGACAGATTGAGTGTTTAGCCTGCAGTGGCTCTGGTGGTATGGTCCTGTGTGTCCAGCCACAGATTCGGTGGACTTTGGCCGTCCCAAGGCCTGTTGGAGTCCTGAGGGAGCCTGACTCCACTCCTGTATTTTTTTAAAAAATTAAACAAATTTTTAACGTTTAATTTTTACTCATCACCACCTCCCAGGTCGACTCACTGATCCAGGGGATGGATCTATATATACTTAAGCTCTGGTTCCCTGCCGGAAGGGCCTGTACTAGCAAAAAGTCTGATAATAATAATAAAGACCTCACAGTTTGCACAGGGTTGTACCCTGTGGTGGGTAAATCCGCCTTCGCCCCCTGTAGCCTTTTCTGCCACTCTCACAGCCCCACCTATGTGTGTATGGAGCTGGCTTTGGATACTGGCAAATGGGGCCACTGTCATCCAAGTTATCATACACCACCATGGAACGTAACCTGCAGCCCGAAGGTTGTCCCACAGCTCAATTGAGCTGCAGGATTTTTTTCCCAATGACTTTAAATCCAATGGGGGGGGTGTCCAGCACCCCTCTGGGGTTGCAGAGATATGTCTGGTCTTTCCAAATGCAGCTGTGCACCCGCTGGCTACTGGGCTGATGCCTTGTGAAACCTTGTGGCCCAGCTGCTAAGTGCCCACTTAGTGCTGCTAAGAGTGTATGGCACTCCCACAGGTCCAAAACCTTTCACTAAATAGCCGGAAAGCCTGCGTGGAATCGGGGAGGGGGGGTGGGGTTCCAGTAGGCTGGTGAGTAACCCTATGTGGGGTCCAAATCTGCGCGCTGGGTATGAGTGGATCTTACCCAGCGTCTCTCCTGGTGGGCGTTCCCGATTCCCGGATCCAGCGGCCACCGTGCATGTCCGAGAGTGGGAGGGAGAGTCCTTCCCAGGAACTTTTAATGGTCCCTGGGTACCTGGGTGAAACCCAGGTGGTTCCAGTCACTCAGATTTTTTGCACAGCCTTTGTGGCTTTGTGCCTGTTTTCCCCAAGATCAAAATGGGTCCATGCGGGCTGCCACCATCTTGGATCCCCCCAATATTTGTCTTTCTGACCTTCAAACTTTTTTGAATTTGACTCATTTCTCTAGTTGTATCCATTTTACCATAAATGACAATGTTTCATTCTTCTTTATGCCTGAATAAAATTTCATTGTGCATAAATACCACATTTAAAAATATTTTAGTATTTGCTTCTGTATGTAACATACACATGGGTATCTGTGCATGACAACACATGGATGGAATTCAGTAGACTACTTTGTGGAGTTTGTTCTGGGGTCAAATTCAGAATGCCAGGCTTTCAGGGAAAGTGTCTTTATCCACTGAACCATTTCATCAGCCATCTTTTTAATTTTTTAAAAAAATTAAACATAATTTTAACGTTTAAGTTTTAACCATAGATATGTCGGTGCTGGCTTGATGATTAGGACCATAAGGATGGGCCAGGGTGCTAGGGATATAAAAAACTGTTCTCAAATCTGGCTACAAAAGGGACACTCCTGGGAGATGGTCCCTAGAGGAAAGCACCTAGCTGGCACTTGGTTGCTCAGGCTAATGGTTTATCCTAATGCAAAGTCACCTAATATAGACCTAGAGATACAGATAGCCACAAAAGATACAGTCTCCAGGATCTCTCTCTAAGATCAGGTTATAGGATCATCTCAAAGACTCAATCACTAGGTCTGTTCAATGGATCTACCTCCAGATCTAAACCTATGTTTTCAGGCACCAGCTGCACTGCCCTAATTCAGGCCTGCCCAAGGATACAAACAACAGGCTTACCTATGAACCACACCAGATATCCTGCCCAGAACCTCTGAATGGACTGACTGATGAAAGGCCTTTCTAAATAAAGTTAACTGGCAATGACCACAGTAATTCCCTCTTTCCTCAAAATGCAGATATTGATGCAAGGCCACAAAAATCAAACACAATCATGGAAATAATATGTCATCCCAACAATAAAGTAAGGTACCAGTAAAAAATACCAAAAAAAGCCTTGAAAGAAACTGGAGATTTATACACCAGGCTGCAAGAAACAGACCTGCAGTCATAGCTTTCAGAACCTGAGGTGTGAGGATCATGTGTCCACAGGAGTTTGAAACCAGTCTGGGTATCAATGAAATCTTTTTTAAAGTAAAAAAATAAATGTAGATTTGTTAACTGCCCAGCTAATACAAAAGAACACAGTTAGAAGTGCTTCCTGTTAAGTGCAATGACCTGAATTTGATCCCTGGAGCCCACATGGTTGAAGGTGAGAACTGACTCCCATAAGTTCTCCCCTGACTTTCACACATACACTGTGGCCTATTCTCTCCTCTGCTTTCCTCCCCTATCCTCCCCTCCCCCTCTCAATTTCAATAAATAGATAATGTTTTTTTAAAAGAAGATAAAGGAAGCTGGAGAGATGGCTTAGCAGTTAAGAGCACCAGATGCTCTTCAAGAGGCCCCAGGCTTGATTCCCTGCTTCCATATTGTAGCTCACAACCATCTATAACTCCAATCCTAGGGGATCTGATGCCCTTTTCTGGCCTCTGCAAGCAACAGGCATATATGGAGGGAAAAGATCCATACACATAAAAGAAAAGAAAATAGAAAAAACAAACAACAACAACCAAAACAAAACTAAATAGAGCTGAACATATTGGTGCATACCTATATCTATAGCACACAGAGTGCAGAGGCAGAAAGGTCACAAGTTCCAGGTTAGCCTGCCCTACACAGTGAGTTCCAGCTAAGGTTATGTAGGTACATGTCTCAAAACAAAAATAAAAAACCAAAAAATATTAACAGAAATTCTAGAATTGAAAACTGTCATAAAGAGCATCAGTGGTAGGTCTGATCAAGTAGAAGAAATTGAACTCAAGGACAATTTAACAATATGTAGCCAAATAAGAGATGAGAAAAAATGATAAGGAATGAAGAAATGCTGTGAAACTTATGGGACAGCATCAAGAGAGGAAATCCTCAAATTATAATAATAAAAGAAGTTGAGATACAAATAGAAAATTTATTTAATGAAAAAACATTAGAAAACAATAAATCTAAGAAAAGATATAAGTATCCATTTAGATTCTAAAATTTAGAGGAATGTCTAAGCAGATTTAATGCAAGTGATACTTAACCAAGACATATAAAATAATAAAAGACCAAAGATGGAGGAAACATCTTGGAAGTGGCAATTAAAAAGAATCAGTACATCTGGGGGTTGTGGGTGAGCCAGCCCTGAGAGAGTGAGTGTTGGAGAGCCAGTCCTGCCTTTGGTCTGCTATGTGGTGGTGTTGGGTAGCAAAAGATGCTCTCACCTCCCTTTTGCCCTCACCACCATTGGCCAACAGGAGATCTGGCCCAGATGGGGTCACAAGAGCAGGAGAGCTGTCCCTGCTTCTCACATGCTGCAGCACTTGGGAGAGCAGGCCCTGCACCTTGCTGGGTAGCACACGACAGCTGGTCCTGGATATGGGGGGTTGTGGGTGAGCCAGCTCTGAGGGAGTGAGTGTGGGAGAGCTAGCCCTGCCTTCTGTCTGCTATGTGGTGGTCTTGGCTAGGGAGAGATGCCCTCCCTTCCCTTTTGCCCTCACCACCATTGGCCAATGGGAGAGCTGGCCCAGAGTGGGTCACAAGAGCAGGAGAGCTGTCCCTGCCCCTCACATGCTGCAGCACTCTGCAGAGCAGGCCCTGCACTTTTCCATAGTAGAACTGGCCATGCAAGTAGGGGTTGCAGGTCCAGAATCAGGGCTTTGATCTGGCCCACCCCAACATCTACCCCATGGATGAACTGCTGGAGTGCAAGAAGAGGCCAGTTCCACAACCCAGGACTGCAGGATCTCCATGACACAGGACAGTTACAGCATATCTGAGAGGATTTCCAGTGAGGTTCCAGTACTAATGGAGTAGCAGAAACCAGGGGCCTTGTACCAGACCAAGGAGTCATTATAATGAACATGTGCAGAATGTGTGGACAAAAGGGAATAATGGGGGAAATACTGAGATACACTGCAGCTTCCATAATGAGCTGTTAGTTTCTTATACTGGTACAGACTGCAAGGTTGGAGGGTGGGTCTGGGGGGAGGTAGGAGATGGGAGGGATCAGGGAACATGATTTGAAATTCACAAAATAATATTTTTCAATTAAAAAAAATGAAGCGGAACATCTAAGGGTGTGCCAATGGTCCAGTACCACTTGGCAGAAACATCACCAGTTATAAAAAATTGAGAAGACAGATCCAAAGTACAGATGCTAAAAACTGCTCACTAGGAATACTTGGCAAGGAAATGAAGGGCAAATGAAATTTTCTAGATAAACACTAAAGGAGTATTATCAATATCAGAGATATCTTGCTAGAAATGTTAAAGGGAATTCTTTGAGCTGAAGGAAAAGTATGTTGATTAGCAAGATTAAAAACCTAAACTATCCAAGTACACAGTTAAGTTCAGAATAGTCTTGATAAGTGTGTAATTCACTTATATCTTTAGAATGAAGGTTAAAAATTAAATTATTAAACTGATACATATAATAATTTTAAAGAATTCTTAATATAAAATAAAGTTGTATCAAAATATAAACTATGGGGAGGCAGGTGAAATAAAAATGTTTCGTTATTCTGGCATGATAAAAATAAAGTAATTGTCAGGTTAAAACAGCCTATTAGAAGATGTTTTAAATAAGCCTTGTGGTAATCACAAACTATAATTTTTACATAACATATACAGTAATCAAAGCAGATGGCCACAGAATATCACCTGATTACACAGGAAAACAACAGGTAGGAAGGAACAAGGACCTACAAAACAAAAAGATTTAATGGAATGGCAATAAGTCTTTGTATAACAATAATTGCCTTGAATATAAATGGCTTAATTCTATAATCAAAAGACACAGAGTATATAAAAATAGATTAAAACCAGGAAAATATTGTATCTATAGGAGACTCACTTTTCAGGATAGCCTTTCAAGGACACATAGTTTGAATGTGATGAAGTGGAGAAAGACATTCTATATAAATGGATAACAAAATATAGTACGATTAGCTGTATTTATATATGACACAATAAATTTTCAGTAAAAATTATAAAAAGAGACAAAAAGACCATTATGCAATACTAAAGTATATAAATCTATTGAAAAGTATTACAAATATATATTCATCCAACACTGGAAAACTTGAGTATATAATAAGAATGACAGAACTAAAGGAGGATATCGATTACAATACAACACTAGTGGGGACTTTTGATATTCTACTTTCACAATGTCCATTATCCAGATACACAAACAATAAAGAATCACTGAATTTAAACTATTATTTAGACCAATTGGACCTGACAGACATATTGAAAATATTTTATCCAACAGCAACACAATATATGTTCTTCTCAAGCATACATAAAACATTCTCGATAAAATGTATCTCTTAACAAATTTAAGAAGACTATAAAGCTGGACTTCAATAGCAAAAGAATCAAGAGAAAGTCTACACTCACATGGAAATT
>CAJQZJ010000217.1:75271-96239 GCA_907164525.1 Lophiomys imhausi
TGTAAATAGGTGAGTAATTAGATCACTATAGTTTCTGTTTCCATTCATTTGCTTAAGCTTCTCAATTTCCTTCATAAATGGCAACTTGTCTAGAGTTCAGATTGCTTCAGAATTTCTTCAACTACCCTAGGGTGGAAAGGGTTAAAACCTTAAATTTCTATATTCATATATGTAACTAATTACATATATACATGTGCATGTAGACCCATTAGGTAAGAAACTATGCTTGAGTTAATGGGAGAACACAGCACTGGTGGGATGTGCATCATGTGTCGACCATTCTAACCCTATCATTTTGTGAAGAAAAATTCCATTTTAGTATTAGGGTTGCTGTTGTTATCATCATCATTATTATTATTTTACAACATTAGAAACAGAGTCAAAAGGTATAAGAAGACTCTGATTTTTAGTTTAATTCTTGTTGTGTTTTGTTTTTTGATCTTGTTTTGGGTTTTGTTGTTGTTGTTGTTGTTGTTATTGTTGGTTTATCGAGACAGGGTTTCTCCGTGAGTAGTTTTGGCTGTCCTGGACTCACTCTATAGATCAGGCTGGCCTGGAACTCTTAGAGATCTGCCTGTCTTTGCCTCTGAGTGCTAGGACTAAAGGCATGTGCCACCACACTTACCTTTAGGTTAATTCTTAACTGATGTGAATTTTGAGTAGGTTGGTTCAAATGAGAAAGTGTAAATAAGTACAATGATATAAATTTTTCCTCAATTCTTGTCCAATATTTGCCCATTTCAGATCCTCTAGATAGGAGATCGCTTTTTTTTAAACTTTCACATACCCTCCAGTTTCTTTGTGCATTATTTTTTATATAAAAGTTATTATATCTACTCAGTCTAGTGTCTTAAAAACAGTGTATCTATTTTTTTATTGTGGCTTTTTTTTTAGTTTCAGGACTTTCTTGTTCACATTAGTGCATAAAGAATATTTATACCTCTGTCAGAGTTGCCCTCCATGATTGCAATCTTGAATATATAAAACTGAGTGAAAATGTTTGTTGGATCCTGTTTTTCAGCTTCTGCTACAGCCTCTTTAGCCTGAAAAGAAAAACATTGAGTTGATTTTATAAAAGTCCTTACCATGTTTTACCAATATCATTGATAGACATAATAGTTGAGGGGTGCTCACAATGAAAAGGAACCTTAAAAAAATTAAACACCTGCTATCTTAGAAGGCAAACAAAATGTACAACCATGTGTATTGCCCAAACTTCTGCCCACTGTAAAGATTTCCCTTCGCCAGTGTCTGTCAGGGTTGTCTCATAAAGGGGTTGTAATGTTGCAGCTGTCCACTTCTGGATGGTGCCAGCAGAAGCATCAGTAAACCAGATTCTAGTCTTCTCTTTCACAGTTAACTGATCATAGGATACACATCATAAGGCTATTGCTGTATGCTTGGCAGCAGTCAGAATTATAATGTGAGTAGAAACCATTGGCATTTGGTCAACTTCATGTGACTTGCTTGTGTCCTGCTCAGGCCCCATCATGTAAATATCACTTCCATTCGATAATGGTTTGCTGCTGTGCATGGTCTACTTTATGACTTGGTAGGTCAGATAACACCCAGGTCATAAAGGGCAGCTCAGGTAACATGATAACTTGGGGGTCAATTGTCAAACATTCAGTTTCCACTAAGGTCCAATAGCAGGGCAAGTGTTGTCTTTCAAAGGGAGAATTGTTGTCTGTAGATGATAGTAGAGCTTTGCTCTAAAATCCCTAAGGTCTCTCTTCTGTGATTCACCTATAGGGGCCTACCAAAGGCTTTAAACAGCATCCCTATCTGCCACTGGCACCTCAAGTACCATCAAGCCTGCTGAATCATATGGTCCAAGTGGTAGAGCAACCTGTACAGCAGCCTAGATCTGCTTGAAGAGCCTTCTTATGTTACACACCCCACAGAAAGGTAGCAGCTTTCTGAGTCATCTGGTGTAGGGGCCAGAACAACACACCCAAGTGAGGAATGTGCTGTCTCCAGAATTCAAATAGGCCCACTAATTCTGTGCTTCTTTCTTGGTGGTAGGAAGGGCTGGGTACAATAACATATCATTCACCTTAGAAGAAATATCTCTGTATGGCCCAAACCACTGGATTCCTAAGAATTTCACTAAGATAGAAGGCCTTTGAGTTTTGGTTGGATTTATTTCTCATCCTCTGATATGTGTAAGTGTTACCAACAAGTCTAAAGTGGTTGCTTCTTCCTGCTTAACTTGGTCCAAATAGTATAATGTCATCATTACAGTGCACCCATGTGTTTATAGAAAAGACAGATGATCAATATCCCTTCTAACTAAGTTATGACACAGGACTGGAGAGTTAATATATCCTTGAGGTAAAACTGTAAAGGTATACTGTTGGCCTTACCAACAGAAAGCAAAATGCTTCTGGTGGTCCTTGTGGACAGGTACTAAGAAAAAGGCATTGATAAATCAATAACTGCATACCATGTATCAGGAAATGTGCTAATCTGCTCAAGTAAGGACAGCATATCCAGTATGGCAGCTGGAATCAGATTCACTACCTGATTGAGTTTTTGATAGTCAACTGTCATTCTCCATGATCTGCCTGTCTTCTGCACTCGCCAGATAGGAGTAATAAAGGGAGCTGTGAATGGGAACCACCACTCCTGCACCTTTTAGGACCTTGATTGTGACACTAATTTCTGAAATTTATCCAGAGATGTGATATTGTTTTTGTTTTGATATTTTCTTTGGGAGAGGCAACTCTAAAGACTTCCATTCAACCTTTCCAACCATATTAGCCCTCACTCCACAGGTGAGGGAGCTGATATGAGAATTCCACCAAATTCTAAGTATATCTATTCCAATTATTCATTCTGGGACTGGGGAAATAACCAAAGGATGAATTTGGGGAATGACTGAATCTACTATGAGTCAGACTTCAGGCAAAACCCCACTAATCACCTGACTTTCATAAGTCTCTATTTTAGTTGGAGGGTTACAGTGATTCTTGGGGTCTCCTGGAATCAGCATCAATCCAGAACCAGGATCTAATAGACTGCAGAAAGTCTGATTGTTTCCTTTCCCCCAGTGTAAAGTTACCCTTGTAAAAGGATGCATGTCCCCCTGGAAAAGGCTTGGACAAAGGCTAGCAATAAAACTCTTAAGTATTTTATCAATGTCCTTCCTCAAGGAAACCTGGTCATCCCTTCATTCAAAGGGTTTTGGGTCTGCAAACTGCTACTAGTCTGGAAATTGGTTCAGATTTCTAGAAAGTCCCTCTTGCCACAATCCAGTGATGCTTTTCTTACTTTCTTTCTTTTGAGAATTTTCTCACTTACACAGATCAAACAGAATTTCAGTAGGCTTCTTATCTGTTTCATGCTTGGAACACCATGATTGATTAGCCAGGATCAAAGGCCCATAGAAGTCATGCCCCCATAAAATTCACTTTGCCTGTGCTGATCACTATGGGGTAGGCCATTGTAGATATCACTTTGTGCTGTCCACTGTGATAACTATAATCACTTTGCCTTTGGAGATTCAATGCTGCCACCCGGGCTCTGCTACTTTGTAGTACAAATAAACCAATTGATTTAATCCATCCAACTGAGCAGCAGCATCTCCAACTCTAAGGTCTGGCACAAGGAAAAGGGCAACAACAAAACTCTTCAAATATGCTGATGCCTCTCTTACCATTTTGCATCTTAGAGGATTACTGAAGGGTATAACTCCTTGGCCTTCCCACTGTAGAGGATTAGGTTTTACATAGTGTATCTACTCTAGCATTGTGATTTCCCTGAGCCCTAAAATTCCTTCAATCAACACTAGCTAAGGGATGTCAGGCATTTGTATCTCCTTTTCAGTAGGCCTTTTTTTGAGAAATGCTTCAGTCAATCAGTCAAATAAACTTTTGAACCTTTTTTTTTTGGTTTTTTCGAGACAGGGTTTCTCTGAATATCTCTGGCTGTTCTGGACTCGCTTTGTAGACCAGGCTGGCCTCGAACTCACAAAGATCCGCCTGCCTCTGCCTCCCAAGTGCTGGGATTAAAGGCGTGCGCCACCACTGCCCGGCTTTGAACCTTTTTTTTTTAGTTGTGTGAGCTTCCATGCTAAACCTAGAATCTCCATTCAATGGACCCGTATCAATAAACAGTTTTTGTCATTCCATGTTCTGCTTCTTCCCTCAGGGTGTCTAGAGACAACTGCACACTGAGCTGGAAAGGATGAAGTGGTGCCAGAACAGATTGGTCACCAGGAACTTTGTCTGGCTGTGAGTGTTGGGGAGGGGGAGAGAAGGCCTTCTATGAGGTTTTCAGGGTTACAACTCTTATAGACAATATTCAGTGAAATAGCTTCTCTTCATTGGGGGTTACAAGGGCTATATAAACTTTGGGTAGTGGGTAGGAGTTTTCAGGATGAATGTACATTATTATCTGGGGCTAGGGTACTGGGAATGCATCATTTACATGAAGAGAAAGTTCAGGTGCTTGTTGGACAGGTTCTTATTGGAAAAGAGGAAGCTAAACCTGTAATTTTCCCATAGACTACATGACTGCCTCAGAGGTGGTAGAGGTAGAGGGTTGTGCACTGGGCATGCAGGCCCAGAACAGGGAGAGAGTAGTCCTTACTCTTGTTGATCTCAAGGTGAGATTTGCAGGGTTTGGGCATATCTCTATCTCACTCTTGCTCCAGGCCAGCTCACCCGGTCACACATGCCTACAAGTTTTGTTTATATTCCTTCCACCATTATCCCATACCCTTAAAATACATTTCAACATACATTCCCAAGACTTCTGCTTGAATGAATTAGCAAATTCATTGTACTCTTTAGTAGCATAGGGCACTTCCACATGGACTATACTTTTGTTTTGTTTTGTTTTTGTTTGTAATTTATTTTTTATTTCTTCAAGTTACATCTCAATCACAATCCCCTCCCTACTCCCCCATCCAGTCCCACCCTCCCACCCTCTTCCTCCTCAACCCCATCCTCTTCCCTTTTTTTTTAAAGTTTAAGGTATATCTTTTTCCCCCAACAGCTCCCCCTTTCAGTCCAACAAATGGTCTTTCTCTTATAACAATAAATACAGTACAAAACAATGGAAATAAATAGGCCACAATTATGAGAGTTATATGGCTTAGCATACATTCCCAACATCCAGTCCATATGTATTTAGCACCTGACTTTAACATTCTACTATCTAAACATCTCCATGAGTTTAAAGTTCTATATCTAACTCAGCTTTCATACTAACTTGCATCACAATTTTAGAAACATCTTCTTAGATCCAGAACACCCTCTTGACTCCTAAACAACTCAAAATTAAATTATGAGACTCTAGCTATCTATTCTTCAACCACCTCAGACACCTGAGAGGGATAAATATATCTGATTATATAGGAAGTGCAGGGCCTGCACCTTCCAAAACTAAGAAATGACATTCCAGTGGCTGCCTGGACAGTTCCCATTTTCTCTCCATACATTACAACATCAATCTTCAGTCGTTTGGCCCCGTTTCTCTGATAGACATTGATTGTAGAGCAGGAATTATGAAGGACTTGCCTACCCTGTCTTGGCAGAGATAGGCTGTCGACTTACCTGCTTCCAAGTTTTGTCCTTTTTGGACAGCATTCTGTCTACAGTTGAAGCAAGGGGTTTTTCTTGCCAAGAGATAGGCTTGCCACTAATTCAACCATCTCCCGTTGGAGAGTCTTCAATGCTCATCTTCTACTTGGAGTAGAATAGGGGGTGCTGTCAGGAGCTGACATGTCTTGATATCAAAAAAATCTTAAGTTAAGAAAACATCTTTGAATGCCATATTCTGCAGAGCTCTTGAGGTTTTTGAAGACGCCCTATCTATCTCTTATATTTTTATAAGCAAATGTTGCTTGTCTCTTAGCAACTTGATTTCTGATTAGCTTAGAAAACAACTGTGATAGACTGTCATAGTACCTAACAAAATGACAAGCTTGAATGACTATTAGTTTGCATTTCTGAATTATCTAAACAGTTTATGACAGTTGGTAGCAAAAGGCCAAAGCTTCACATATCATTTTTAAGCACTACTAGGTACAATACCTTTAAAAAGCATTACCCTTAATTTTGTATCAATATACAAGGGTCAATACCATTGTGGCAAAATATAATCTTAATTTTGTGTCAATATACAAAGATCAATACCGATGTAGCCCAATACAATCTTAATTTTGCATTAATATACAAAGATCAATACCAATTTAGCCAAATATAATATTAATTTTGTATCAATATACAAAGGTATAAGGGCATATTCAATAATCTGTCCTTTTTCTTGATCTTTCCTATATTATGTCTATGTCCCATTTTTTCCTCAAGTCTGTTCACTCCTACATAGAAGAGAAAGAAGGATACAGAAAAGAAAAAGAGAGAAGTCCCTGGGTCTAACCTCTAAAACTTATTAACAAGACCATTTAATAGCATGTAATCTCTCCCCTTAAATAACAAGATTTTCTATTATCCATCAAGTGACCAAAGTGGGGAAAAACACCCTCCCCACCTTCTGGGGATGGGATGTCGCTCTCTTAAAATGACTTCCTGCTGATTTGGAACGTAGTAATCCTGTTTGGGGCCCAAATAAGAATGGAAAAATGGTTAAAAATGTTAATAGAATCATTTGATGTTCAGGCCTTGTGTGCTCAGCTATTTAAATTGGACTATACTTTTTACCTCTCTCTAGAAACCTTCTTAGCCCGAAGTCTAGTTATAAGTCTAGAGACAACTATTGGTGGGCCCTGAGGGATATCAGTATTATCTTGCCTAGCATATCCTTCAGAGCCAATCACTGCTGGTTTAGCAGACAATGAACGGTTAATATTTCAGGTGTTGGGGGGTGTGAGTACATCTTCTGCTGAGGGTGGAAAGATTACTTCCTCAGGTAAGATAAACCAACCCTTGAGAATCTGAGGGTTCAACATTCTCAACTTCAATAGGATCATCTTACACATCCCCATCCTAAGTTACAGGATCCCATTTGTTACTAACTAATGCCCTTACTTTAGCCACCAACACCCTCCAAGGCTGGGATTTGAATTTTCACTGTAATTCAACCAACATTATAATGAGAGTTTTAGTTTGATTTTATACAACCTGAGCTCTGTGGCTGCTGGAGAAAAGATTATCTTCTAGGACACACTTAAGAAACTTTTAGACTGTTTATGCACACCTGGAGCTAGTCAATTTTATCACCAAGTTCGTTGTTGGCCTTCACCATATTCTGAAATGCTAAAAGTTGGTTAATTTTATCACAGAGGTGTCCCACAAATTTCACTAGAAACAATCAATAATCAGTACATGGCAGAATACAAAATCAACTTGCAAAACTCAGTAACCTTTCCATACGCCACCAACAAACACGCTAAGAGGCAATGGACACATAGTTACAATAGCATCAAAGACAATCAAATATCCTGGAATAAACCTAGCCAATTGAAGTTAAAGACCTCTGCAATGAAAACTGAAAATCTGTAAAGAAAGATATTGAAAAAGACACCAGAGTATGGGAAGACACTCCATGTTCATGGATCAGTAGAATTAATATTTTGAAAATGACCACCCTACCAAAAGCAATTTACAGATTCAATTCAATCTCAATCAAAATACTCACTCTTCACAGAAACAGAAAAAAAAAAATCCTAAGGTTCATGTGGAACCAGAAAAGAACACAGACATTCAAAGCAATTCTGAGCAAAAATAACAACACTAGAGGGACTGTTATTTCAGACTTCAAGATAAATTATAGAATCATAGTAACAAAAACAATATGGCACTTACACAGAAACAGAAAGACAGATCAATGGAATAAAAAAGAGGACCCAAACATGAGTACTTGAAATTACAGTCAACTGATACTTGACAAAGAGGCAAAAAAAAAAAAAAAGGGAAAAAAGGAAGAAAATTCAACAAACAGAAAAACCAGGAAAGCTGGATGTTCATATGCATAAGAATGAAATTAAGGCCAACAATTAGCACCTGGGACCTCATAGAACTGAAAAGCTTCTGTACAGTTAAAGAAACAATGATTTGAACAAAGAAGAAATCTGGAGAATGGGAGTAAATTTTGCCTGTTGGACTACCTGAACCATATCCTGTAAGCCACTTTAATAAGTCCATTAGTATGTATGCATGTTTTATATATATATATATATATATGTATGTACATATATATATGCAGAGAGAGGGAAAATGTATCTATATTATCAGTTCTGTTCCTTTACTGAGTAATTATCCATAAAAACTAATATTAAGAATCTCAAATGTCTGTACTTTCATGTTCATTAAAAGGTCAATTTAATAATAACAAAGATGCATGGGCAACATAAATGTCCATTAATGGATAAATAGATAAAAAATGTGTGCATGCAATGGAATATTATTGAGTCTCAACAGAAATTTTGCAATGTGTTATAACATGAATGAACCCTAAAGATGTTGTACTCGCCGAAATATCAGCCACAAATGGACAAATAAAATATGATTCTACTTTTTTTTTGCAATATCAAAAACAACCAAATTCATAGAAATTAAGAGTGGAATAGTGATTTCTAGGGACTAGAGGAGACTGGTAGGGAGTTACTAATTAGAACTAAATAGTTACACGCAAGCAAGATAGATCTTAGCAAAAACTGTTATATAATACCATATTTGAAGTCAGCAATGGTATATTTTGCACAAAAAAATAAGTTGAGGGTAGATTTCATTTTAAGTTTAATAAAATAAAAAATAATGCTATTTAGATTTGGATATTGTTTGAGAATTTTAAACTGTTGATTAAATTACATTAATAGTTACTTATGAGACTGTTCATATATTTTTGGTTCTTAATTCAGTGAATAAATTCTATTTTTTCTATGGATCCATTCATGCATAAAGTTGTTCAAATATCAATATTCCCTTGGTCTTTTTCATTTTCTGTCTCTCATTTTTATTCCTTGTTTGTCTTACGAGAAGTTTGCCCATTTTATTAGTTTTTTTAAAAGAACATGGTTTTGGCTTTCTTGGTCCCTTCTACTCTCTGTTTGCTTAATATATGGGAAATTCCTGCAGGTAAATAGTTTTATTTTAAAATGCTCTTTGGATTTATCTTGTACTTGTTTTAGTAATTTCTAGTGATAGAATATTTGCTTTTGCATTTACAATTTTCTTAAAATATATTTATGTGAAATATTTAATGTAGTTCCCATTAAAAGCTACCTCAGCTCTAGTCCACAATATTTTGAGTAAAATTTCATTTGTGTACAGAATCTATAAATAAAAGCACACACTGTCAGTATAAAACCAGTTATCACACAATGACCAATACTACATAACCACTATCAATATCAAGAGATTTACAATACAACCTCCCTGAATATGTCTTACCCAGGAATACATTTTTGATATATGGTATGGTGGATAATTTTCATGAAATTCTAACAAGGAAAAATTTAACCTTGTAATGATAAAAAATATATAATTCACTACTGGAACCTGGAAGTTGAGCTGGGGATTGATTAGAAAGGAAAACAATAAAAACTTCCACATAATTACTTTTCTAGATATTCCATATCCAGATTGTGATAGTGGGTACCCTGGGGTATATATATATATATATATATATATATATACATATATATATATATATATTTGCCAAATTTATTTAATTATATAAAAATTAGTATATTTTAATATTTAAATTATATTTCAATAGTTACTTTTTAAAGAACTGAGCAATGATTTTTAGATCTCTTTAGTTCTAAAACTTAAATATCTACAAACATACCTTTCCACAGTCTTCTTTGACCCTAATATAATTAAATTACATTATCAGAATTAAATTTATTAAATTATTATCAAACTAAAATTTATTAAATTATATTATTAGAACTATGCAGTTGAGAGACTCCTGATGTCTGAAAATTCTTCTAATATATGAATATTGTCAAAAACTTATTATTGTCAATAATTGTCAGATGAAGTGGTCATTTTGCCCTTATTTTAGTACCTTCAATAAGAGGGAGTTCATTGTATATTTAAATTTTTTTCTAAATTTTGGACAAATCTAATTGTTAGACAGGATCTTCTTGTGATGATTGAAAATTTCATATACAGGTTTCACCCACAGAAACAAATGTTACAGAAATGTAACTGATTTTCTCACTGGTAACCACACAAATATTGAAAGAACTATATTGTTTATTGTCTTAAGTTTTCATTTTTCAAGTTTAAACTCCATACTGTCCTTTAACTAGTCATGAAATGAGTTGCCTGTAGTGTTTTCATTATCCTTGAAAGCCTTCCTCTTGGCACATGAGAGCTTGTCAATATCTTTCTTGAAAATTATTCAACCAATCCAATATTATGTTTCAGATATGCTCTAACCAGAGCAGAACAGAAAATGTGTTCAATTTAGTCTTTCATACATTATAGAGTCACCTCTACGTATCTATGGAAGATTGGTTCCAGGGCTCCTTATTTCCTTTCAGATACCAAAATCTGTGGATGTTCAAAGTTCCTTGCTTGTACATAACCTATACATATCCTCCTGTTATTTTCAAATTATCTCCAGACTAATTAAAATACCTAATATAATGAAATGTTATGTAAACAGTTACTTTGCCATATTATATAGGAAATAATGAACAAATAGTCTGTACAATCCAGTACAAATGTATTTTTTTTCTGAGTGTTTTTGATCTGTACTTGGTTACATTCATAGACCGGAAATGCATGAGTACATAAAGCAGACTGTTTCTATTGATTCAATCTAACATGAGTGAACTTCCTTAGTATTGGTTTTTGTTTAGTTCATAGTCCTAAATGTTGCACATGTGCTTCTGTTAAAACCCCATTTCATCCATTCTGTTCTATTACAGCTGGCCTTGGGGACTCAGCACAAGATGTTTTGGTGTTTCCTGTTTGTCACCATCTTCTTAGAATGGCTTTATTATTTCAGTATATTAAGGTTCCTTTGGGTATGACTGTCTTCTAACATGTCAGTCCCCCCTTTTAGCTTTTGGTTATATGGTACATTCAATGAGTAGTTACAAACAGCTCTCATCTTCATATTTCTATTCTAATTTCATGTGATAGTCTACATTATTTGACACTTAATTTATAATTCTTTTTTGTTACCTTTATAATTATGTCATACATGTAAATCTTGTCTCTAAAATAATATTTTAAAGTATATCTATACAGGGGAGTAAGGTACATCTTCTATTTATTCTACAGTACCATTTACAGATTAAGCGTTTAACAATTACCTGTTGACTTAAAACTTTAAGTTGGGTGTTTATTACAGTATAGCTTCATCAGCTAAGCTAAAATTAACCTTCACCTCATATTTCATTAAGTGCTTTCTTTTATATTCATACTGATGTATCTGGAGGGAAGGCAATATAAAATCATTATAAAAACCTTCAAAATCATTGAGCTAAAAAAATCCAAACAGAAGCCACAGTGCCATCTAGTGAATCCCACTAGATTCTGTGCACTGATCACAAGCTCATATCCAGTCCTGTAGTGGAAGGATATGATTGTCAAAGCTTTATAAAGTAGGTAGAAACAATATAAAACCAGAACATGAAAGATAAGTATTCAGTAAATGCTCTTATCTTTGTGGCTGCTTGAATTCCTTTTTAAAATTTTAATTATCTTTACTTCACATGCATTGGTGTTTTGACTGCATGTATGTCTGTGGGAGGGGAGGGAGTCAGATCCCCTAAGAACTGAAGTTACAGACAGCTATGACCCACCATTGGGTGCTGGGAACTGAACCCAGGTCCTCTAAAAGAGCAGTCAGTACTCTTAACCACTGAGTCATCTCTCTAGCCCCGGCTGCTTTAATTCTTACAGCCATCTTGTCATCATACAACATCGCCTTTTCCTGCTCGGGTTTTCTTCCTAGTACTTATCACTATTGAATTAGCAGCAACAGATCAACAATTTACAGTCTTTGGCAAAATCTGAACCATTCTCTGTTTTTTTCGAAGTCCACGGACTAAAAATAGTTTTGTTGGTTTTAGATGGCTAAAATAAATCAAAAAACAAATATTTCATGCCACAAGAAAATCACACGAAATTCAAACTTTAGCATTCCTAAATATAAAGATTTGTTTAGAGCATACTATTGCATTTGTTTACATATTATCTATGGTAGGGTCAAGTGTAAGAGCAGAGCTGAGTGTTCTATTAGGAACCTCACAATTTACAAAATCTTCAGTATATGCTGTGTGGCTTTTTATAAAAAAAAAAAACTGCTGACACCTATGACTTACCATAAATAAATAAATAAAAATTATCTCTCCAGATAAAGTAAAAACTCCACAAGTTCAGAATATTTTTAGCCTATTTGTTCATTATTGTATTCTCGAGATCCTCCTGCCTCTGCCTCCTTCAGCAAATCCTACCGGTGTGCGCCACCACAACCGGCCATTATTGTAGTCTCAATGTCAATACTACTTAACATGAAGTACACATAAATGGATATGTACTGAAAATGCAGATAGTTCTTTTGGGTTAGAAAGTTTGGCAATAAAAAAATGGGACAGAGGAACTGAAGTTTGAAGATACCTAAAGGAGGAAGGATTCCTTCTAATAAACAACACTTCAAAATAATTGTAATGGAAGGAGAAAAAACAGAGAAATGTTTATGAACTAGGATTGAGATATGCAGAGTAAAGTCACCAAGAAAAAAAGTACTTCTTTCTCTGAAATAAAGATAGGTGAAAGTACATCTACACAATGGAATACTACTCAGCTATGAGAAACAATGAAATCATGCAATTTCAGCCAAATGGATAGAACTAGAGAAGCTCATCCTGAGTGAGCTAACCCAGACTCAGAAGGATGCACATGGCATCTATTCACTTATAGTCAGATTTTAGCCATATAGTACAGGATAACTATACTACAGCCAATGCACCAAAGGGAACATGGACATAGACTTTTTTTCTGTCAATGAGACACTTTGCCCTAGTGTTGCTGCCTTGTAGGCCCCCAGTGTATGAGGAGGCTCCTGGCCCTCATATGACTTCTGAACTGGGGTGGGGGACTGTTAGGTGGGACACTCCACTCCAGGGGAGTGGGATGGAAGGGGTAGGGGGTAGAGGGTGGTAGGGGGGACTGGGAGGGGTGGAAAGAGGACACTGTGATGGAGAAGTAACCTGAAGTAATAAATAAATATTTTTAAAAAGATGGGTGAAGAGGAGAGAATTTGATGAAGTTCATGTCAGTAGCAACAAGCTAAGCAAATCACACATAGACTTTTTGCTCCTCTTCATCCATGACATAAACAATATTTCAAAGGCAGATTCTGATGTTTAACTTTGGTTGTCAACTTGCCTGGCTCCAGAATCAACTAAGAGACATTCGTCTGGGCAGAACTGTAACAGTATTTTCTGGAAGAATAACTTATGGAAGAAGATCCCCAACCCTAGAGTTGATGGCAATGCCTCCTGGCCACAGCCCAGATAGAAGAAGGTCCCGAGAGTACAGCTTTTTGCCTCTTGCTTATGACTGCATCTATTCTGTTGCTGCCACTACAAGTGTTACTGCCACTGTTGCTACCATCCTTCAGTGACATTAGAACCCAGCTTCTTCAGTCTTCCAATGGGGATTGAAGACGGGAATCTTCCATCCCTTAAGCATCAGATTGCGAGTGCTGAGGCACCAGCATCATACAGCGAGAAGCCACCAGAATCCCAGTCCTCAGTATGAAGACAGCTATTTTTGAATGTATTCGTTCTGTTGGTTCTGTTCTTCTAAAGAACCCTGATAATGCACAGAGCTTCAAGGAAAATCTACAAAATCACTACTCTTATTCACATATTTGCCTTAAACCTGTCAGTAAAACTTGAAAGGCAATAAAAAAAACTTCATATTCGATTGAGTTCACACTTGTCTTTCTCATTTTTTGTTCTTCTAAGAACCAATACCCTAGATTATGTGCACATTGTATGATGTTCAAAGGAAGAAATGTCTCAGATGCTATTAGAAATATGAATGGCTCTGCCATTCACAAAATCTTTTTCATATTTTAACTTCTATAATTTTTTTCCTAATGAAGAGTCATACACTGAACTTTTCTTGAGTGCTTATAAAGACAAGATAATAACCTAAAAATAAAAGAATAGCTACTTCATGCAAGTATCTGCTCTCAATGGATGTTTAACAAAAATGTAAACTATAAAATTTTAGTGTGTTTTAAAAGACTATATACCAGATGGTTAGCAACAAATAGCCTTTCAGAATATAGTAAAAGATAAATGACAAGGATAGTAAGTAAAGGAATTAATAGTTTCCCAAATACTCTCTCCTCCAGAAAGTTCTGCTTCCTATTGCAGTATACAATCAAGAAGATGCCACCTTGACCCTGTTCGTATACACAGGCACTCTCAGCCATCCCAAGCATCTATGAGGTCCGGGCACTGCATTCATCTATGTACCACTGCACAGAACATTTGCTTCCTCTGGAAAGAGAGTAGGTAAATTAAAGCACCTTATCGAGCTGTTTCAAATGTAAGTAACAGGAAGACATGTTCCTCTTCAGTTTGACCAAATCCAGATCCACTTGATTGCATTCATACAACTTCAGAGAATAACTGTACCAGTGTAGGGCATCAGTATAATTTTGGACTTGAAGTTAAAAACAAACAAACAACAAAATCACAGGTATCTCCAAAATTCACTCTACATTTTCTCCACTACCCTCTACTGCCAAAGAAATTGCTACAGACTTCACTTTTTAAACAACCAAAACATTGCCTACTTAATTGAGTTTCAAGTGTTATATTCTTTTTGTTTGTTTTGGTTTTTTTGTTTTTGTTTCCTACATGTTACAAAGTTCCAAGGCTGGAGTCTACTTCAGTGACAAAGTAATGCTTAGCATGCATGAGGCCCTGGGTTCAGTCCCAGTACCAAAAGGATAAAGTCTAAAAAGCGCTACACAACATCTAGGAAACTGAAGTCATTTCCAAAGCTACCAAAAGAACAATGATAAAATCTTTAAAGACAGCATTCATAAACCACCATGTTAATATACCTTCATTTTTCTACATAACATTTTAACTTTATCCTTTTATAGATGTAAATTATAGATATCACAGCTTATATACAATTTAATATTTTTTCAATTTAATCTTATTTTGTACATATTAATCTAGATTGTTATAGTTTACAATGACTAATTTTAAAGGAAATATGTAGTCAAATTAATGTATTTATTTTCTTAGTTTCATAATTTGATTAATTTCCAGAGTTTTTACCATTAAAACTAATGCTACTGTATTCCTGTACAAATTTTTTTGTTACTGTCAATTTTTCAACTCTAAGAAATATTAGGAATATCTAATAGAAAAAGCCTGGTTTATTATTTCAATATAAGACAACAGATTACTTAAAAATAAGGTAAGGTAAATGAGTCTCCTGTACCCTGTTAAGAGGCTCTGTGTCTTTTAATTAATGACTGGAGTCATTACAGCTTCAAAGAAATAAAATGTCTTGTTTAAGTACAAACAGCTATGCTAGGGAGGTAAAACACTGCCTTTGACTATGTGAACACAAGATTATATTCTTCATAATTGAATGTCAAAGTTTAAAAGTTAGCAAAACTAGGAAGTAACAGGGGAAACAGAATCAAAAGGAGGAAGGAGATAGTTCTCAAGTAATTTTTTACCTTCTTAGTACAAACATAAAGAAGCCTTAAAAGAGAAAGACTGAAGGTTTGGCTTGCAGTAATGAACTATAAGCCCTGTATGTGTCTCTATGTGCTTCTACTTCGTCTTCAATCTAATTTCTTGTTTCCTATTTTTCCCTTTATCTTCAAATCTTTTCTCTTCATCTTTAACTTACCTACAAAATCTACCACAACATATTTTGCAACATTGGCCTTGTACCTAGGAACCTGTACTTGCTAGGTAATATGGACTTTTTGGTCTGGCTGCTTACATTCAACTTAAATAGTTACAAGATTTGTCCCTGTTGCTATAAGTATGAATAATTCATTTCCTTTTATTACTAAGACATATTTCATTATATGGACATATCGTGGGTTGCTTATACATTCACTTATTGATAGATATTTGAGTCATTTTTCAAATCTTATAAATTGTGCTGCTGTGTTTCTATGTCAACTTGACACAGGTTTCAGTCATTTTGGAAGAGAGAACCTTAATTGAGAAAATGCTTCTACTAGGTAGGCCCATTGGCAAGCATGTGGTGCATTTTCTTGATTGATGGTTTATGTGGGTGGTACCATTCTACAGAGGGTGGTGCCAATCCTGAGTGTGTGGTCATGGATGGTATAATGCTGAGCAAGCCATGAGGAGTAAGCCACTAAGCAGAAATTCATGGCCTTAGGATCAATTCCTACATCTAGGTTCCTGCCTTGGATTCCTGCCATGACTTCCCTGAATGATGGCAACAAGTTATAAAATAAAATAAACCCTTTCCTCCCCAAGTTGCTTTTGGACACAATGTTTTACAACAGCAAGAAATACTAAGACAGGAATTTGTACTAGACCATAGATATAGCAGTGATAAATCTGACCATGTTGTTTTGGGGAAGATTGTAGAAAGAATTTGGAACTTTAGACTGGAAACGCCGTTGCATGTTCAGAGCTCATGGGATGCTCTGTGGAAATTTGGAAGACAATGCTGAAAGAAGAGAAGATGATGGAAAGCCTGGTTTGTGAAATTCCAGAGGAAACTTTGAGAGTCCCTTAAAGACTATTGGGGCCATTTGATATTTTCAATTAAGAATCTGTGGATGCTGTTCAGCTGGAGATGAAAGTTTTGATGTAATTAAGAAGAGACCAACATTACTGAGGCAGAATCTTCTGGAAAATATTTTCTCAGGGTCAGGACACAGAAGTTGGAGTCCAGAGTGGGGCAAGCCTGCATCTCATGCTGGCAGCCAAACTTAGTAGTTTAAGAGCCACCAAAGTAGTACTGGTTTAAAAGGCATGAAGGTTTCATGAAGAGTAGCCAAGACTTAGCATAGTGTGGCAGGGCCAGAGTTCCTTAAGAGGGGCCATTGTTGAAGGTGAAGGCTCAGTTGCACTAGAAGGCCCAAGACTGAAGGGATCTGTGGTAGAAGTTAGGCCTATTATAGGGATTTTAGACTGGCAAAAGTTGGCATGCCTAAAGGTTAAAGAGATGAAAACACAGACCACCCTGTTGAAGGAGCATGACTTGGGAAAGCCCATGCAATTGTTGGTAACCACAGCAATGGGAATGCTGAGAGACCCTCTGCTGAGAATGTCGATGCCATTAGAGATTCCTCTTTTGTGAATTCTCAGTTTAGCTCTGTTCCCCACTTTTTGATTGGATTATTTGGATTGTTGGTGTTTAATTTCTTGAGTTCTTTATATATTTTGGATATTAGCCCTCTATTGGATGTGGGGTTGTAAAGCTCTTTTCCCAATCTGTAGTTTGCCATTTTGTTCTAATGACAGTGTCCTTTGTCTTATAGAAGCTTTTCAGTTTCATGAGGTCCCATTTATAGATTGTTGGTCTCAGGTCCTGAGCTGTTGGTGTTCTGTTCAGGAAGTTGTCACCTGTGCCAATGAGTTCAAGACTTTTCCCCACTTTCTCTTCTATTAGATTTAATGTGTTGGGCTTTATGATAAGGTCTTTGTTCCACTTGGACTTAAGTTTTGTGCAAGGTGATAAATATGGGTCTATTTGCATTCTTTTACATGTTGACATCCAGTAGACTAGTACCATTTATTGAAGATGATTTCCTTTTTCCATTGTACAGTTTTGGCTTCTTGGTAAAAAATTAAGTGACCATAGGTGTCACTTTTTTTGAGCCATAGGTGTGGGTTTATTTCTGGGTCTTTGATTCAATTCCATTGATCTGTAGAATTACTCTTATACTTGGTAAAAAGAAAAGAGTTAAACTATTTGCATAGAATTAATTTGGGGTTCTTTATTTCTGTTGATCTATATGTCTTTGCCTCTGATATCACAGTCTATAGAGAAATGCTGTGGCTATATTTTAAGCCTTGAAATTTGTTGTGATGAGTTTTAGATTAATATTATTTCTCTATAAGTTTTCTCTTCCTTTTACTTGTAGCCTACTTGTAGCTTTAAGAATATAAGCTTGGGTTTTTTTTTGTTTGTTTGTTTTTTGGTTTTATCTAACTTGACAATCTCTACATTTTCACTGGAGTGGTATGGTTATTCATTTAATATAATTTTTGTATTTTTATTTTTGTATGTTTTTTAATTTATTTGTTAATTTTACATTACAATCACAACCCCCGTCCCTCCACTCCTCCCACTCACTTCCCCTGTACCCGACCCCCACCTGGTAACAACCCACTCTGGCATTTCAAATTGCATCAGGACTAAGTGCCTCCTCTTCCACTAAGACAAGAGAAGGCAGCTCTGCTAGGAAAGTGGGGTCCAGAGGGAGGCAACAGAGACCAAGTCAGAGATAGTCCCCACTCCAATTGTTAGGGGACCCACTTGAGGATCAAGTAGTCTATCAGTTTCATATGTGTAATGGGCTGAGAACTAGTCCATGCAAGTTCTTTGGTTGGTGGTTCAGTCTCTGTGAGCCCCCTCTTTCTGAGTTAATTGGCTATGTAGATCTTCTTATGGTGTCCTTGAGTCCTCCAGCTCCCTCGAACCTTCCCCTAACTCTTCTACAAGATTCCCTGAGTTTTGCCTAATGTTTTGCTGTGGGTCTCTGCATCTGTTTCCATTATCTGCTGGATAAAGCCTCTCAGATGGCAGTAATGTTAGGTCCTTGTCCAGATCCCTCTCTCCATCCACTTCCGATGTCTATTTTATTTCCCCTACTAAAAGGATTCAAGCATCATCCCTTGGGCCCTTATTGTGACTTAGTTTCTTTGGGCCAGTGGATTGCACCATGGTTATCCTGTACTATATGGGTAATATCCACTTATGAGTGAGTATACACCATGTGTGTCTTTCTGGGTCTGTGTTACCTCACTCAGGATGATCTTTTCTGGTTCCAACCATTTGCCTGCAAATTTCATGATATTCTTGTTTCTAATAGCTGAGTACTATTCCATTGTGTAAATGTATCTCAATTTCTTTATCTATTCCTCATTTGAGGGGCATTTAGGTTGTTTCCAGATTCTGGCTATTACAAATAAAGCTGCTATGAACATAGTTGAGGAAATGTCCTTGTGGTTTGGTGAAAAATATTTTGGGTATATGCCCAAGAGTGGTATTGCTGGGTCTTGAGGTAGAGCTATTCCCAATTTTTTGAGAAAGTGCCAGATTGATTTCCAAAGTGGTTGTACAAGTTAGCACTCCACCAGCAATGGAGGAGTGTTCCCCTTTCTCCACATCCTTGCCAGCATGTGCAGTCATGGAATCAAATTGAAGACCCAGAATAAACCCAAACACCTACAGAAATTTGATTTTTGACAAAGATGCCAAAACCATACATCTTTGTATGGAAATGGAAAAAACATAGTGCTTTCAACAAATGATGTGTTAACATAAATTTTATTAAACTATATTTATTAATACCTAAACACCCATTACCTAAGAACCAACTCTAACCCTTTTGAAAAGATGCCAACCCTCAGATGCAGGCCCTTGGGGACAACTTGGTTTGCCATCTGTCTGCAGGAACACCTTAATAAGCAGTCACTCCATGGTCACTTGGCTATTACTCTGGCCACCTCCTGACTTCAGCTTGAGCTCAAGGACTCCCAAGTCAGTCTTGGTGTCGCAGCCTTCCTGGTGCCTCCTCATGGGACAGGGGTAGCCTCCCACCTGCTTTCGAGGTCTCCTCAGGCTCCTCAGGCTCAGGGCCTAAGCCACCACTGTCTGCCTCAGTTTCTCAGCTTGGGGTTGGTTTCCTCAGTCATGTCCCTTGGCAGGGTTTTGTTTCTACAGTCTCCTCATAGTCCATTCCCCGGCCTCAGAGTGCTAGTGCCTCATGCCTTACTTATTCACTCAGCTGCAGGCCCAAGGACAGACGTAGCCTCAGGCTGCTCTGCTTGTGCCACCAGCAGGCCACAGCTCTCCACAACATCCAGCTTGGCCTTCTTGGGCTGGCTTGCAGCAGGAGTTCCTTTCCACAGTCTTTCTCAGACTCCACCTCCTGTCTCCTGGGCAGGTCTCAGTTTATGTGCTGAGGCTTGTGACTATCTGATCCTTACCACCTCAGGGCTGGTGCAGCCTAAGAGCTGGTTAACACATCTCTGTTTGAAGTTCCACCTTTTCTGTCAGCCTTCCCACCTCTGCCTTTCATACGCTCTATTTCTCAGTCTCCTTGGACTCTATTGCCATGCCCTTAAATAAGTTCTGCTCTTGAAGTAACTACCCTTTTTATGCCCAGGACCACGTGTGCTCTGCCAGGTGTTTCCCACAGGTACAAGGCTTGAGGCTGACTTTGAATAACCTTTTTTTCAGAAGTCCTTACATGTTCACTAAAGAAATGTAATTCCCATTACAAAGGCGCTGGTCTAACTGGATGGAAGTTTATATGTAGAAGAATGCAAATAGATCCATATTTATCACCCAACAAAAAAGTCCAAGTCCAAGTGGATCAAAGACCTTAACATAAAGCCCAACACACTAAAGCTAATAGAAGAGAAAGTGGGGAAAAGCCTCAAACTCATTGACACAGGTGACAACTTCCTGAACAGAACACCAGCAGCTCAGGCTCTAAGACCAACAATCAATAAATGGGACCTTATGAAACTGAAAAACTTCTGTAAGGCAAAAGACACTGTCATTCGAACAAAACGGCTGCCTACAGATTGGGAAAAGATATTCATCAACCCCACATCCAACAGAGGGCTAATATCCAAAATTTGTAAAGAACTCAAGAAATTAAACACCAACAAACCAAATAATCTAATTTTAAAATGGGGAACAGAGCTAAACAGAGAATTCACTACAGAGGAATCTCTAATGGCTGAAAAGCAGTTAAAGAAATGCTCAACATAGTCAATAAGGGAAATGTAAATCAAAACCACAATGAGATTCCATCTTAC
>CAJQZJ010000217.1:96639-109192 GCA_907164525.1 Lophiomys imhausi
TCAATAAGGGAAATGTAAATCAAAACCACAATGAGATTCCATCTTACACCCATCAGAATGGCTAAGATTAATATGATTTTTAACATGCTTACATTTAAATCTATCATCTTGTTATTTTTTTTTCTTGTTGAGTTACTGTTATGTAGTCTAGACTGGCGTAGAACTTGTGATTTTCCTGCCTCAACCCCCAATTGCTAGCATAGCAGGTATATACTATCCCTTACCTACCTTATTTCCATTTGCTTTCTATTTGTTCCATCTAACTTTAATAAAAAAAGATTTAATTTTTTAACGTATATGTTATGTCAGCCTCAAGCCTTGTACCTGTGGGAAACACCTGCAAATATGTATGTGTGCCACATGCATACCTGGTGTTCACAGAGACGGAAGTGGAATTAGATTCCTTGCGAGCCACACTGTGGGTGCTTAGATCTGAACTAGGGTCATCTGTAAGAACCGCAAGTGTTTTTAACTACTGAGCCATCTTCTCCAGCCTCTGTTCTATCTAACTTTTATTCCCTATTTTCTGTTTTCTTTTGGATTATGTGAATATTTTTAGGATTTGCTTTTTATTCTCCTTTATTGGCATATAAGTTATAACTTTGTTTTACCATGTTAGGTAGGGTATAATGTATTGATGTTTTAGCTATCATTGTCTATCTTCAATTATATGGTATAAGACTTTTACAATTGTGCATTTCTATTTCTCTCTTCTTAGCCCATGTATATTATTGTATAGTGTGATACATGATACTTTTATATATGTAACAAATCCCATGAAACAATCTTATTTTTGTTTAAGCAACCATCTTGTAAAATGTATTTCTGTGTGTGTGCGAGTATTCATGTGGGCAAGTATGGACATGTATGTATATATGTGTAGATCAACATCATTCATTGAGAACCATATACTTTGTTTTGTGAGATGGGATTTCTCATTAGAACAGGGGCTCTCAGATTATGCTTTGATGGATGGCCAGAAAGTTCCAGGAATCCACCTAGCACTGGGCTTACCAGTCTGCCTCTCTCTTTATGTGGCACTGGTACTAGAGATTAAATTTAGGTCCTCGTGCTTACATGGCAAGCACTTCACCAACTGAGCTATAGTCCCAACCCTAAAGAGATTTTCATAGGGGGAAAATATCTTAGATGTTTATTGAATTAATTAGCATTTCTAATGCTCTTCATTCTTTTGTATAGATCCATATTTCTAGCTAGTATCAGTTTCCTTCTGCTTGAAGTACTTCTTCATAATGTGGCTGTTTGCTGGAGTTGTTTTAGCTTTTGAATATTTTAAAGGCTTCATTCAGGTTTCATTTTTAAAGTTACTTTTAATCATGGTAAAGTGAATACCATGAAGTTTATCATCATAACTTTTTTAAAAGAGAGAAACAAGATTTTGTTATGTATCTCTTGAGTAAAATTTCTACTTTTCTTCTCCCCAAACCCCTATCTTAGCTGTTTTTAACTATGCAGGTCACTAGTGTCATGTATATTCACCATATTATTGAATTAATTTCCAAAACGTACCCATCTTTTAAAATGTGAAAGTCTGAGGGCTGGCGGTACAATACAGTGGTAGAGTCCATGGCTTGCATGCATAAGGCCCCGAGTTCAATAGTCAGAACAGCAGCAAAATAAACACTATACTCATTCTCCACATTTCTACCTCATCCCAAACCCCTGGCAACCACCACTGTAGGAGACAGCTCTATGAACCTGACTATTTTATGTAACTCACATAAGTGGAACGGAATACTATTTACTTGACTAGTGTACTTGGCTTAGCATAATATTCTCAAGATGCACATTGTAGTCTTTATCACAATTCCTTCCCATTTGTTGATTAAAATATGTATTTAAAGAAACAATTTTTCAAAGCAGGTATATTTAAAAATAATTATATATATATATATTCATTGTATATTGTACTGTGCTACATTAAAAACATTTTCATATCAATATATTGTTTACATTGAGAATTCAAAATTCTTTTTTAGTGTCAAATAATATTCTATCATATATGAGTATTTAATTTGATTGTCCATTTATCTGTTGATGGAACCTGAGCTGTGGTCAACTTTTGTTAGTGTGCATAGTACTTCTATGGACATGTATATATAAACATCTCAAGATCATGCTTTTAATTCATTTAGATATATCACCAGAAGGTTTCATTGATTCACATGTCACTGAATTTTAATTTTTACGTTCCATACTGGTTTAAGTAGTGGCTACATAATTTTATATTCATATCAATTGCTTTCATTTTTTTAAAAAAAGTGCCAGGTATAGAATTCTAAGCTGACAGATTTTTCTTCTATTTTTTTAAGTTGCTCTGCTAGTCTACTGAGGACTTGCTTCAAATGAAGTTGTCTTTATTTTTTTCTTCTATATGCAGGGTGTGACTTCTCTCTGATTTTTTAAAGATAATCTCTTTAATGATAATTTTGAGCAATTAGATTATTAAGTGTCTCCGCAAACTTTTCTTCATGTTTCTCATATTTGGGATTTATTAAGATTCTTTACTGTGGATTTAGAGTTTTCATTAAGTTTTGAATGCTTTTAGCCATTATTTCTTCAAATATTTACTCTCTAGTTGGGAATTCCAATTGCCCATATATTTGATTACCTGAGGTTAATGATATTCTTAATTTTTAAGGTTTCTTTCTGTGCTTAACTTTGGGCTGCTTCTTTGCTACGACATCAAGTTTACTAATATTTTTGTGTATAATGTTTTGCAATATTCTGTCTTCATGTTTCACTTCTAGAAGTTGTATTTGACTACCTTTCTTCCATGTCTCGAAATAACTTTTTATATGGATAGAATATAACTATAAGGATTATTTTAGTTAGGTATAGTGGGTCACACCTGTGTTGCCAACACTTGTAAAGTGGAGGCAGGAAGATTGCCAATCATTTTAGGCCAGTTTGTGTTACACAGACAGTTTCAGGCCAGTCTAGCTACAAAATGACACACTATCTCAAAATAAAGAAGAAAAAGAAAGGAAGAAAGGAAGGAAAGAAGGAAGGAAGGTAAATAGAGGGAGAAGGGGAGGGAGGGAGAGTGGAAGGAGGATAGAGGTAGGGAACCAGGCAGAGAAGGAGGTTAATGCTAATTTGATATCAGTTCTTGGTTGGTTTCAATTGGTTGTTTATATTCTTCATTACAGGTTCTGTTATCCTGCTTCTTTGTATGCTCAATAATTTTTTAAATATATTTCAAATACTGTGAACTTCACCCTGTTGGGTCGATGAATAGTGTTATACTCAATATATACTTTTAAATACGGCACTGAAGCAATGAAGTTCCTTGGAATCCATTTGATCCTTTCACATATACTTAGATGGTTTTTAGTTGGTTCTGGAAAGGGGCTCATTATGGGACTAATTATTCTCTATTACTGAAGCAATAGTCTCTGAGATCTTTATCTAATTTCCATGAACCAGAGGTTTTCCAGTCTGAATGGTAAGATAGGCTCTATCCCCAGATCCATGTGAGTGTCTAGTACTGTTCTCTGTAATATTTTTAGACTATCTCTGACTTGAAATAGTTCCATTCCATATATATGTTGTGACTAGTACTAGATGAAACACTAGACCAAGAACTTCTGATAACTGGAGTCTGTTATGCACTCATCTTCTGATACCCTGTTCTATGAACTCTAGGTGTCTTAGCCTCTCCAGACATTCCACTCCATCTCTTCAAATCAGAGTGTTTGTCAGATCATACTTCAGCTCTCCTTCCTCTGCTGTTGTCTGGAAATTCATGAAGTAAGCCAAATAGTTAGATTGCTTACTTTATTTCTTATCTTCCAGTGATCATTTGTCATAGTTTGATATTCAGTGCCATCAAACTGACCGTTTTTTTCATGTATTTCAGTTTTTTTTTCTTTTTTTTTTTTTGGGGGGGGGAGAGTGGGGGAAGAATTTGTTGCTTTGTTTTGATTTTTAAGCCAGGATCCTACTATGTGGTCCAATCCGCCCTAGAACTCTCAATATTAGCTCAAACTTGCCTCAAATTCCCAGATATTGACCTGCCCCAACCTCCTGAATGCAGAGATAACAAGTATGTGTCACCATGCCTGGGGCTTTGCCTTGTATTTCTGGGAGGAGTGTTGTTTAAGCAGGGACACAAACTGTTCCCTGTTGCTACATTTCGGTTGAAAACAGAAGTACTATACAACTTATGTTTTTTAAAGAATGTATATCCCATTTTATACACAAAACACATACATGTACACAAACATTAAAAAATTTTAAAGAATGTAATAAAGAGTGATTGATCATACTTTGCTTTTAAAACCAATTATCTGTAGTTTGAAATATATTTACAGGAAACCAGGACTGTTTTGTAATTTTTTTAGAGCTACTTTTAAAATCAAGAACACTTTTTTAATGGGAACAACCCCTCTCCCCAACTTTCTTGCCTCTCACATTAAATTACTTTCCTATCAGTAATGTCATTTCCTTTTACTGAAAGTTCACAATGGGGAGGAATCATGACTTACTATTTTTGAATAAACATTCACACAATACCCATTGGCATTCTGCACTGTGAATATTTACATAGATGATATCTAAAAGTAGAGACTATTAGGGTATTATTACTATATTTTTGCTTGCTTGTTTATTTGCTTATGTGGTACTGAGGATAGAATCTAGGTCTTAGACATGTTATAAATGTCTCTACCACTGAGCTGCATTTCCTGGATCCTGTTCTCTATGATTTCTATAGTGACAGTGTTTTTATTTGGTGTAGAGGAGAAAGAATACAATGAACAAAAACAGATTATTCCTAAACCTTAAAACTTTGGGCTTTTCCCCACAGAATGTTTTGTAACCAATTTACTAAATCTTTTGTCAATTAACTTCTTGTTTGGTGACCTGAAAAAAACAAAAAACAAAACAAAAGAAAAACAAGCTCTGAAAAGAAGCTAGATCCATTCCATCCATTCCATTAAACTAAGAGTGCTAACTATATTCAGACTAGACTTAATCATATAACTGTACTTAATCTTATAAACAATTTCTATAAAAACAATTCACACTCAGATAAGTTTTCACCTTCAATTTGGTTTACCACTAAAATTGATTATATAATACAATCAGAGTTTGCTGCAATCACTGGAATTCTCCCAACAGTCTCTGAGAGACTAGTCTCTTTTTAACTTACTTTTAATGTTCCAAATTAGATCATCTGGTGCTCTAATAAGGTTATTGTGAATGAGCAGACAGTAATGTCAAAAATCATTAATAATAACTGCTCATACTATGTGTTAAAAAGACCAGATCAAGTTCATAAGACCAAATATACCTCAAAGCTTTCTAAAAGTGCTTTAAGACCATGCTTACAGATAAACTTTATTCATTTAAATTTAACTTGTGCCTGATTATTTCTGGTCTAGATATTTATAGGTTTGAAACACATTATCACATAAAGGTAAAGTTTAAACTGCAATAGAATTGTATACCCCTTTCTTATCTGCCATTTTGGCACAAACCATCGATTTCCTCATGTGTCTTCATTAGAACACTAATACACCAGTGGAGTGAGCAAATAGAACTTGCTTCATGACTTTAAAATACTTATGTAAGAGTAACCAGCTATTTAATGTGTCTCCTTAAAAGATTATAATACTTTGATTATATTAGTTTGACAAGTGCAGAACTCTTGTCTAATTGAATTTTTTTTGAAAATGAATTATCCTGTAACATCAACATTTTTAGTTATCTGGCAATTTTCTTTCTTTAAACAGGAAGTCTAGGGCTATAGAAGTCTTGGTTTTACTCATTTGGTAAAGTGTTTGCTGTGTAAATGTGAGGACCAGAGTTTAATTCCCAGAATTCATGTAAAAGGTCAGACATGGTAGCACATGATTGTTATTCTAGTGTTGGAGAGGAGAAAAGTGGGTCCCCGGGGCTCCCTGGCAGGTCAATCTAGTTTACTCAGTTCACTCCTAGCTAATGAGAGTTCCTGTCTCAAAAGACAAGGTAGAGAGTGCCTAAGGATACCTGAGGTTGCACTCTGGACATGTGCACACACACACAGATGCACACCACACACGCATGTATACACACGTATAAACACAAAATATAGATAAACCTCTAAGTTCCTAGTTCTCTTATGTAAAATTTAACCTTTTCTTGACCATTGAATGCCAATATCACCAAACAACTATTGCATTTCCTTGTACTCTCACTTTATTACAGTAGTAAAATATTTATAATCTCTGCTAGTTGGGAGGCTGAGTGAGCAGATTTATATGAGCACAAAATGAGCAACATGACAAGGTGCTGTTCTTGAAATATGTACCTTGTCCATGGCTCAGGAGGTAGCTCAGATGATAAAGTGCTCAGCTGGCTGTGCCATCCAAGCACAAGGACCTGAGTTTGGAGCTCCACACACATATGGAAAGCCAGGCGTGGTAGCATGCACTTGTAATCCCAGCACTGGAGAGGTAGAGATAGGGGGATCCTTAAAGCTTAGGAGTGTCACTGAATTACAAAGCCAGTCTTGGTGAGCCAGTCTAGCTGAATTGGCAAATCCCTGGTCCCAGTGAGACCTGATCTCAAATCATAAGGTGGATTTTAAGGAATGATACCTGAGATCATGCTCTGGCCTTTATCACACAGAGAAGGAGGGGAGGGATGCTCTATTATCTCTATCTACCTATATATTATTTCCTAATTTTTTATTTCTATATCTACATATTATTTCTAGAGAATAATTTCTGAACAAGAAAAATTGCCAGTTTTTCTCCCATATAGCCTATTTGTACTATGATATCATTAAAATGTCAAGGGCCAGAAAGATTATCAAAAAGGAATCCAAAAAGTAATTGAATTCTTTTTTTTTTTTTGGTTTTTTTGAGACAGGGTTTCTCTGTGTATCCTTGGCTGTCCTGGACTCGCTTTGTAGACCAGGCTGGCCTTGAACTCACAGAGATCTGCCTGCCTCTGCCTCCCAAGTGCTGGGATTAAAGGCGTGCGCCACCAACGCCCGGCTGTAATTGAATTCTTAATGAAGATCTGGAGATAGGGTATCATTAGAAAAATAAAGTTCATAGAAAATAGAATTTAAAAAGTCCTTAACATCAGATGATTTCTTTCAGAAACTAGTAATGTCTTTGTTTTTATGAAAACATGATGCACATAATACAAATTTAAGTAATGCAGTAAAATACAACAGAAGCAACATATCACCTTAAATGCCACCATTCAGAACAAAGCACCCTTTTAACATTTAGTGACTTTCACTCGAGATGAGATCAGGCAGAGAATTTTCTAAGACAGTGAAAGTATCAAGTGCACACTTTAAGGTATGGAGGCTATTCAGAGAGTGGAGGATTAGGGTAACGCTGAGCAGAACTGGTTCTACATTTCTACCTTAACTACAGCAAATCAAATCTGGATGGAGTTTTTTTTTTTTTCTGGGTGGAGTTTATATGGGACTGCATCACAAAATAATGATGCTGCTAAAAAGCTTTAAAAGCAGGAATTTGGTTCACAATATTCACTTTACAGCTGAAAAAAAGCCAGAGTTCAGAGATACTGACTTGCCCAAAGGCATACAGCTAATTTGAGGTCAAATCAGAAACATGAACTTGGGTTTATAAACCTGACATTTTCTACAACAGATGGGCTTTAAGCTCAGAAGTTTGTCTGTATTTTAAAGATGTTTTGTCATTTTTTGTTAGGTATTCATTAGAGCAAGTTGTGAACTCTACATAGTTACACTGTTGTTGAAAACCATTAAAGAGAGAGGGAAAAAGGATGGAAAAAAACTTTTGACCTGAGGATTTTTCCAGGTTTGCTCTGACATTTATCTTAAAATAATAAGCAGGTTAACAACTTTCAGAAAATGCAGAGTCTTATATAAGTCTATAAGGATTTCTTTAATCTTCTCTTCAGCAATCAGATCTTTATCCTTTTGTAAAAGTATGTCAATGTAGAATGATTCAACTCCCTTCCTATCTTCTGGTAACTTAAAATGATCAGAAATGGTCCTCAGAAAACAAAACCCAACAGAATCTCTGCCCCAAAAAACATAATTTTAAGCTGTGTAAATAGAATATTTTTTAATCAACGGTATTAAAATAATTTTAATATGAGCCAAAACCAAGTTCAGTTAATGCCATCAAATGCCTATTTGTCAATAATAAATCATTTAATTATAGTAACACTTTCTTCAAATTTTTATTACTTTATTTATGCATATGTAAGAGAGAGAAGAATATGCACCCATGTCAGGGAATGCATGTGGAGGTCAGAGAACGGGTTCTTTTTGTCTACCATGTAGGTCCCAGAAATGGAGCTCAGGTCCTCAGGCTTGGGAGCAGGCACAATTACCTGGTGAGACACATTGCCAGCTCAATATTTTCTTTATTGGTTCATTTGTTCATTTGTTTTTATAAGACAATATCTCACACTGTTGCCCAAGCTTGTCCTGAACTTACTATTATGTAGCCAAGGCTAGCTTTAAACTCACAGGAATGTTTCCCAAGTGCTGAGAGTACAAACATGAGCTGGCATGCCTGGCCTTTAATATTATTAAAATGTCAATATGCTCAACATACTCTAAATATTTAATGTAATATATATTGAAATATTAAGAGGTTTTATTGAGATAGTGCCTATTCATGCAGCATTTCAAAGGCTCTGAAACAACCACAACAGTCCTGAAAACAAAGAACAGAGTTGGAAGACTCGTGCTTTCTAATGTCAAAGCTTATTACAAATATACAATAACCAAAATTTGTGGGACTGGCATAAATACAGATAGACCAATGAAATGGAATCTAGGACACAGAAATAAACCTTGGCATATCTGGCTAAATGAAATTTTGATGAAGAAGATGCTAGGACCATTTAATGGTGAAATAAGTCTTCCAACAAATGATGATGGAAAAAAGTAGATTTTTCACATCCAAAAGATTTAGACTTTTATTTCATACCATGTACAAAACTTAACCCAAAATAGATCCACAACATAAATATTACAGCTAAAATTTATCTGGTTGCACAAGTAATTACAAGAAACTTCTAGAATAAATAAATTCAGTAAAATTTCAGAATGTAAAACCAACACACAAAACTTGATAGCATTTCTTTATATCACAATGAAATGCACTTCAAGTGAAACAGAAGTATTTCCCTTTTACTATAGCATGAAAATATATATAAAGTACTTAAAGAATATTTTAACTAAAGTGAAACACTGATATAAATGGAAAGATATATCATTCCCATAGATTAAAAGAATTAATGCTGCTAAAATATGTTTACCCCCTAAAATCTATAAATTGAGGGCAATCTATATCAAAATTCTAATATCATTTTTCATAGAAATAAAAACAGTAATACTAAAATGTTATAAACTACACTAAACGTAAATAACCAACAAAATTATTTTTTAAAAAAAGCAAGGGCTAAAAAGATAGCACAAAAGTTAAGATTCCTACTCATCCAGAGGATTCAAGCTTGGTTCTCAGCACCCAACTCAGGAATCTCCCAACTGCCTGGAACTCCAGCTCCAGGGAACTGGATGCCTTCTTCTGGCATTTGCAGGCATCTGCACACACACAGCATCATTCATACAGACACATATATACATAAATTTTTTAAAATCTTAAAAACAAATGAAGTTAGAGGTATCCCAATTTCTGATTTCAAATTACACTACAAAGCTATTCTCAACAGTGTAAACAATATTGAAAGTCAAGAAAAACTCATTCTTTTCAATATGAGTATCCATAAAACAACAGAAAATGTTGTTTCTTCAATAAATGATGCTGAGAAAATGGATATGCACATTCAAAACCATGAAACTACATGAACTTTATCTTACATTATTCACACAAATTAACTCAATATGTATTAAAGACTTAAGCACAACACCTGAAGCCACAAAACACCTAAAAGAAATAAAATAGGGAGCAAGCTTGACATTGATCTTGGCAATGATTAAAAAAAAAAAACAGAAAGCAAAACCAAAATAACTAAGTAGCACTATATAAATCTAAGTGTTATATATAATCTAAATGTTATATGGACTATATAAATCTAAAATGTTTCTATAGAGCAAAGGAAACATTTAGCAAAAATGAAAAGAAAATACACAAAGTAAGAGGAAATACTTCATATCACATATTCAATATGAGGTTAGTATCTAAAAATTGTACAATTTATAAAACCAGCCTGAGAGAGTGGCAGAAGACAGGAGGATCTCAGAAGTTCTGCTGGCCACTTAGTCTAGCTGAAACAGCCATCTCCAGATTCAGTGAGTGACCATGTCCAAGCTAGTTAGCCTCAAAGGGAGGTGAGGGATGGGTAAACTCCAGCTGTTCCAGACATTGTGGCTTCAGATAAGGACAGAATTTCCAACAGTTTATGATATGGTCCTAAACATATTGTTGATGTTTTTAATTCTGATTCAGTACTGATGACTATAAAATGAAAATATAGGTCAACTACGAAAAATAATGAGGATACACTACATCATGCCGTATCAAATATTCAGCCAAGAATTACTTATGTAAAACAATCACATCCATCTCACTATTATTTACCTCAAGAAAAATAATGGAATAAATCTGAGGATAAATCCACTGCAGAGCCAGACACTAGGAAAATATATAGTTAGTGCTTAGAAACCTTGAAAATATCTGTAATTAAAAGTAAATGCAATTTGACTGATAAAAATCAGAGATGAGAATGCTAAAACCAAAAAGAAACAAAAAAGAATAAATAGTTGGCTAGTTAGCTCACTCAACCAAAAATAAATAGCATAAGAAAATCTATAAAGTCAGAAATGAATGGGACATAGAAATAACTGATTATGATTATAGAAGAACTGCAAATATTAACCCAAATTTCCATTGTGTGACAAGCAATAGAGACCACTTATATTTGAACCCAAGCTATTCTGTCAAACACATGTTAAGCAATATAAAGGATCAGTTTCAGTTTATATAAGAAGCAAAGGATACAGACTTGAGGGAAAAATAACAAAGAAGGAAATCAATCAGTATAGCAGTGAAAAATTCCTCTAACTCACACATCAAAGAGGGGATAGAACTACTGTGTCTAGCCCACTGTAATAGCTAGTTTCTAAATATATCCTCTCAACAAATTGTTCTTTGATCTGAGATTGCTTGAAATCTGAATCCAGAATTCAACATTGGGAACAGTCATAATCTGAACCATGACACCCAGAGTGGCCCCAAGAAAGAAAAATCAAGTACCACTCTCCTGGTCTACAACCTGTCAGATTGGAGTAATAGCAACCAAAGAACTGAACACCCAGTGAACAAAGGAGGGACAAGATATCCATACCAAGAAACACCACAAAAGTCATAACTCCAGATACCTGAAGCATTTCATAATATAAGAAAGTCTAAGCTAGATACATGATGAAAGAGAGAGATACCTGATTAACCTCCAGGCATTTCAAACATTGCATGCAACAGGTATGTAAGTGAAGAAAATATAATGAATATTCAGTCAAGCAATTTTTAAGGGTCTAGAAGTTTAGATATTTCTAACACCAGCTGCTATTTTATTATATCCATGAGATGCCCCCTCAAACAACAGCCACCCAAGTTGAGCCCATTCGAGTCACAGAATTACAAGATAGTTATTTAATGTGACAAACCAGTGACTAGATTGCAATGCAAAAAAAATCCCCCACAAATATGAACAACCAAGACAATGTGCCTCCTCTAGAAACCAGCACCAATATTGTAATAGTCCACGAGAAAAACAAATTATCTGAAGCACAAACAAGAACTTCAAAATGTCAATTATGAATATGTTTGTGATGGCCAATATTCAACACACATACACACACGCATATATATATATATATATATACATATATATATTCATTCTATCAGTTCTGTTCCTTTAGACAACACTGACTAATACAAGAATCTTAAAGAGGATGAATAAGGTGCCTGAATGATGATGGCAAAAACACAAGCCTTTGAATGAAATAATGAAAACAATTCAAGACAGAATTTAAGAAAGAAATATAATTGCTACTTTTCCAACATAGGCCCAGTAGAATGGCTCTCGCAAAGAAGGGTGGTGAGAGAAGGGCTATTCTGCTGTTCATGAGGTAGTGACCCAAGAATACATCATCAACATTCATAAGCACATTCATGGAGTGGGCTTCAAGAAGTGTGCCGCTCGGGCACTCAAAGAAATCCAGAAATTTGTCATAAAGGAGATGGAGACTCCAGATGTGCACATTGTTACCATTTTCAATAAAGCCTTCTGACCCAAAGGAATAAGCAATGTTCCATATAGTATCTACGTACCTTTGTCCAGAAAACATAATGAGGATGAAGAATCACCAAACAAGTGCTACACATTGGTAACTCACTTGTCAACACATTAAAAATCTACAGACAGTTAATGTGGATAAGAACTAACATGCTAAGTGTCAGATAAAGTTTCAGAACTGCTTTAAAAAATATAATCGCTAAAGAAAAGCCAAACTAAAATAAAATCAAAATGAAAAGCTCAAGAAGTCAAATAAAAAGATCAG
>CAJQZJ010000217.1:109202-120772 GCA_907164525.1 Lophiomys imhausi
AAATGGCTCGTGACAATTAGAAACACTAAATGTATAAAACAAAGAAAGGATATTAAAAGCTGCAAAGAAAACAGCCATAAACTGTATTCTATCCCCTTGTGCTCCATTTTCCAGCCCACAACTTCACCTGCTTTCCTGGAGGCCACTCCATCACCAAGGACATCAGGTAAGACCCTGTCCCATGCCTATGTCCACTAACTCCCCTTAAAGCATTCCCAAGAGATGTAAACTACACCCCACCCCCTGGACTCCATTCTGTCCCACAACTCCACCTGCTTTCCTAGAGGCCACAATGGCACCAGTGACACCAGGCCATGCAGGTACCAGGGACCCCAGGGCACATTGGTTCTAGGGACTCCAGAAGCAACATTGGCGCCCAAAACCTCAGAGGTCACACAGGCCACAAAACCCCCAGCGGAGACACACTACTGAATCTGAAGACTATAGTTACCAGAACCCCAGGCCACTCAGGCCAGAACACTGAGAAGCAATAGAAACCAAGAGAAAAATATCCAAAAACACCCATCTAACAAAGATGAACTTAGAAATCAGCAACTAAACCTATAATAACCCCAAACCTCAGACGACTAGAGTCCAGCCAGGGCAATGTGGCACCACCAGATCCCAGTTACTGTGATTGAAAGTTTTGCTGTGTACAGTAGTCAGGACTGGCAACTGTGGTCTCTTAGAGACTGCAAGACATCTGCTCAGGTACTTCTGGCTTTTAAAGCCGCTATTGAGAAGTCTGGTAAAATTCTAATTGGTGTGCCTTTATCTGTTACTTGGCCTTTTCCCTTGCAGCTTTTAATATTATTTGTTCTGTACATTTAGTGTTTTGATTATTAAGTGGTCTGAGGTAGCCCAGCTACAGTAAGCCCTGGATATTCCAACACAGTGTAACTACAAGAAAATAACATTAAATTCAATCTTATGAAAATCATACAGGCCTTTAAATGAGAAATGAATAAACTCCTTAAAGAAATACAGGAAAATGTAATCAAACAGGTGAAAGAAATGAGTAAGATTGTTCAAGAACTAAAAATGGAAATATAAGCAACAAAGAAAACACAAAATAAGGAAATCCTGGAGATGGAAAACTAGGAAAGAGAACAGAAACTACAGACACAAGCATCATCAAAAGAACACAAAAGATGGAAAAGAGAATCTCAGGTATAGAAGACAGGATAGAGTATTTTTTCAAATGTCTCTCAGTCATTAGTAATTCTTCCTTTGTGAATTCTCTGTTTAGCTCTGTTCCCTATTTTTTGATTGGATTATTTGGTTCCTTGGCATTTAATTTCTTGAGTTCTTTATAAATTTTGGATATTAGGCCTCTGTCAGATTTGGGGTTGATGAAGATTTTTTTTCCCAATCGGTAGGCTGCCATTTTGTTGGAATGACAGTGTCTTTTGCCTTACAGAAACTTTTCAGTTTCATGAGATCCCATTTATTGATTGTTGGTCTTAGGTCCTGAGCTGTTGGTGTTCTGTTCAGGAAGTTGTCACCTGAACCGATGAGTTCGAGGGTTTTTCCCACTTTCCCTTCTAGTAGATTTAGTGTGTCCAGCCTTATGTTAAGGTCTTTGATCCAAGAAATGCTCAGCATCCTTAATCATCAGAGAAATGCAACTCAAGACAACTCTGAGATTCCATCTCACACCTGTCAAAATGGCTAAGATCAAAAGCTCATATGACAGCACATGCTGGTGAGGGTGTGGAGAAAGGGGAACCCTCCTCCATTGCTGGTGGGAGTGCAGGCTTGTGCAACCACTATGGAGGTCAGTTTGGCAATATCTTAGAAAACTTAGAATAGCTCTGCCTCGGGACCCAGCCATACCACTTCTGGGTATACATCCAAATGACTCCTCACCGAATCACAAGGAAGTTGCCTCATCTATGTTCATAGCAGCCTTATTTATAATAGCTAGAAACTGGAAACAACCCAGATGTCCCTCAACCGAAGAATGGAGTAAAAAACTGTGGTACATCTGTACAATGGAATACTACTCAGCTATCAGAAACAAAGAAATCATGCAAATTGCAGCCAAATGGATGGAACTAGAGAAGCTCATCTGAGTGAGCTAACCCAGACCCAGAAGGATGCACATGGCATCTATTCACTTATAGTCATGTTTTAGCCATATAGTACAGGATAACTATACTACAGCCAATGCACCAAAGGGAACATGAACATAGACTTTTTTATCCTGTCAGTGAGACACTTTGCCCTAGTGGTGCTGCTTTATATGCCCCCAGTGTATGAGAAGTCTCTTGGCCCTCATATGACTGCTGAACTGGGGCAGGGGACTGCTATGTAGGGACACTCCACTTCAGAGAATCTGTGATGGAAGGGATAGGGTGTAGAGGGTGGGAGGGCAGGACTGGGAGGGGTGGTATGATGGAGATGCAACCTGAAGTAATATATAAATAAATTTAAAAAAGAAGACAGGATAGAACAAATAGATACATCAGTCAAAGAAAATGTTAAATCTAAAAAGTTCCTGATACAAAACATACAGTAAATCAGGGACACCATGAAAAGATCAAACATAGTAATAAAAGGAATAGAAGGAGAAGATTTCCAGCTCAGAGTTCCAGAAAATATTTTCAGCTAAACCATAGAAGAAAATTTCCCTATAAATATCCAGGAGGCTTACAGAACACCAAAACAATTGGACCAGAAAAAAAAAAAGTCCTCCTACTACTTAATAATCAAAACACTAAATGTACAGAACAAAGAAAGAATATTAAAATCTGCAAGGGAAAAGCCCAAGTAACAGATAAAGGCACACCAATTAGAATTTCACCAAACTTCTCAATAGAGACTCTAAAAGCTAGAAGGGCCTGGGCAGATGTCTTGAAGTCTTTAAGAGACCACAGATGACAGTCAGAACTACTAAACCTAGAAAAACTTTTAATCATTATAGAGGGAAAAAAACAAGATATTCCATGACAAAACCAAATTTAACCAATATCTATCCACAAAACCAGCCCCACAGAAGATACTAGAAGGAAAACTCCAAACCAAGAAGCTTAAATACAGCCAAGAAAACACAGGAAATAAATGACTTATCTGCAGCAAAACTAAAAGAAAAGAACACTGCCAACAACAACATCATAACAACAAGAACTAACAACCATTGGCCATTAATATCTCTCAACATCAATGAACTCAATTCCCAAATAAAAAGACACAAGCTATCAGAATGGATGTAAAAACAGGATTCATCATTCTGCTGCATACAAGAAACACACTTCAACATCAAAGATAGATATTACCTCAGAGTAAAGGGATGGAAAAGGATTTTCCAAGTAAATGGACCCAAGATGCAAGTTGGAGTAGCCATTCTAATATTTAATAAAATAGATTTTTCAACCAAAATTAATCAAAAGAGACAGGGAGAGGTACTTCATACTTACCAAAGGAAAAAAATCTACCACGATAACACCCAGCCATAAAATTTTCATTTCTATTACATAAGTGCAATTTTCTACACTATAAATAAATGTGAATATTGGATATCCCTTACAAATATAATGAATCAAGCAGAAGTAAGAATATCAGGACTTGAAGATAAAGTAGAGGATGTAGACAAAATAAGAAAAGAACGTGAAGAAATAAAATACAGGAAAGGAACATGCAGGAAATTGGGGCATTTCAAAAAACTAAAAGTTTAAATTTTAAGTATAAACAAGAGATATGGAATTACAGGTCAATTTCCAGATCTGTAACACTATCAAAAAAGAGAATTTTCCCAAGCTAAGGAAAGACATACCCATACAGATGCAAGAAACACACAGACTCACAACTAGACAAGACCAAAAAAGAAACATTCCATAGTATGGCATGATTCATATGCTAAAAATATATAGAACAAAGAAAAAAATACTGAAAGTTGTAAGAGAAAGTCACATCAGAATAACACCTGATTTCTCAATGAAAACTGTGAAAGCCAGAAGAGCCTAAAACAGTACATGCCAAGTTCTAAAGAACTTAACTGCCAACCTAGACTACTATACCTAGAAAAACTCTCTGTCATAGGTGAGGAAAAAAATAAAACCTTTCCATGGAATTATTTAAAGATCCTAAAAAATTCACATCTAAACAAAAATACAAGACTTACAATGGAGGGATGAGGATACCAAACTATCCACAAAACCTTCAACCCAAAGTTTGCCCTGCCTACAAGATACAAGGATAAATAGGGAGCAGAAAGTGAGGGAATGGCCAACCAATGATTGGCCCAACTTGAGACCCATCCTTTGAGAGAGAGACCACCCTTGATACTATTAATGATATTCTTCTATGCTTCCAGACAGGTGTTTAGCATAACTGTCATCTGAGAGGCTTCATCCAGCAACTGATGGAAACAGATGCAGAGACCCAAAGACAAACATCAGGGGGAACTTGGGGAATCTTGTGGAAGAGGGGGATGAAGGATTGAACAATCCAGAGAGGTCAATGACACCACAAGAAAACCTATAGAATCAACTAACCTGGGCCCATAGGGGCTCACAGAGACTGAACTGCAAACCAGAGAGCATTCATGGGACACACTTAGGCCTCCTACACATATGTAACAGATGTGCAGCTGGGTCTTCATATGGGACTTCTAAAGTGGGAACAGGGGCTCTCTCTGGCTCTGTTGTTGTCTTTGGATCCCTTTCCCACAACTGGGCTGCCTTGCCTAGCCTCAATAGAAGATGCACCTAGTCCTAGTGCAACTTGATACTCCAAGACTGGTTGATATACATGTGAGGCCTCTCCTTGTCTGAGCAGAAAGGAAGGGGGAAATGGGGGAGGAGAAGGGAGAGGGAGGGACTGGGAGGAGAGAAGGTGGGAAAGCTACAATCTCAGGATGTAAAGTAAATAATTACCAAAAAGGTATAGATTTTTTAAAAAAGGAAAATGGAAAGATTTCCATGCTCATGAATTAGTAGGATTAATGTTATAAAAATCGCCATATTACCACAAGCAATCTACAGATTCAATGCAATACTCACCAAAATGTATAATAGCTAAAAGAATCGTGAACAATAAAAGAACTGCTGGAGGTATTACATCCCAGACTTCAAATTATATTACAAAGCTATAAAAATAAAAACAATATGGGATTGTCATAAAAACAAACACATTGTCCAGTGGAATAAGAATTGAAGACCCAGACATAATTCCACATACCTACAGACATCTGATTTTTGAAAGGATGCCAAAAACGAGAAAAAGCAGGTGTTTTCAACAAACAGTGCTGGTCAAACTGGATATCTGCATATAGAAGAATGAAAACACACTCAAAATATCACCCTGCAAAAAACTCAACCCCAAATGGATCAAGATGAGACTAGATACTCTCAATATGGCAGACGAAACAATGGGGAATAGACTTGAACTCACAAGTATATAAAAGGACTTTCTGAACACAGATATTAAAATCAACATTAATACATAGGACCTCATGAAGCTAAAAATCTTACAGCATAATATATCATTATTCAAGCAAAGCAGCAGCCTACAGACTAGGGAAAAATCTTAACATCTAATAGAGAATTAGTATCTAAAATATACCAAGAATTTTTAAAAACTGAACACAGAGCTTTCCTGAGTGTAGTCCCTCCAAGCTCCATCTTCCAGACCTGTGCCATCTGGGGTCCCCAGACCTGAAGATTCAGGATCATCCAGGTCTTCCACCTCAGGAACATCCAACTCCATCTTCTGGAACTGCACTACCTGCACTACCTGGGGTCCACAAGACTATAACTTCAGGAATGTCTAGGCCTGAAACGCCAGGAACACCTAGGCCTGATACACCAGGAACATCTAACCATATCTCCTTGAGCAGCTCCATATGGGGTCACCAAGCCTGCAACCTCAAGAACATCTAGGAGCATCCATTGCCAGCATCCAAAATGGCTCCACCTGGGGTAATCAAGCCTGCAACTTTCAGGAATATCTAGAGGTCACCAGGCAGGATACAACAGGAACACCCGGGCCTACTACAGCAGGAAACTCCACCTTAATTGTGGGACCACTGCTCCACTAACTGCCACAAGAACAGCTGTACCAGGAATATCCAGGCTGACACTAGGCATGCTACATCAGCAACATCCAGGCCTCCAGCACCAGGAAAATTTAGAGTCCACTGGGGCACCTCCAGGTTCCCTGAGCTTGGTGCTGTCCCTCTGAGCTCTATTGTCTAGATACTGCTCCAACAGCCTACATCAATTCTGTGGCACCAGGAACACCCAGGTTCACACCACAGGAACAGCCACACCTGCTACACAAAGAACAGCCAGGATCAGCCAGGCAAGACTAGATGGCAAAGAGCCAGCATAAGAACACAACCAAGAGCCAGGGCAATATGGCACCTTCAGAGCATAACTATCCTACCATCAGAATTACACCTGATTTCTCAACTGAGATTCTTAAAGCCAGAAGAGCCCGGGCAGATATCTTGAAGACTTTATGAGACCACAGATGTCAGTCCAAACTACTATACCCTGCAAAAATTTTAATCACCCTAAATGGAGAAAACAAGATATTCCACAAGAAAACCAAATTTAAACAATAACTGTCTACAAATCCAGCCCTACAGAAGGTACTAGAAGGAAAACTCCAACCTAAGGAGGATAACTACACTCAGGAAAGCATAGTAAATAAATAAGCCCCAAACCAAAAGAAGGTAAACACTCACACAGATATTCTCTCTCTCTCCCCCCCACACAACCAGCACCAAAATAACAGGAAGCAACAATCATTGGTCACTAAGATCTATCAACATCAATGAACTCAATCCCCCCCCAAAAAAAAGACACAAGCTAACAGAATGGATTCAAAAACGGAATCCATCATTCTCCTGTACACAAGAAACACACCTGAGCAACAAGGATAGATATTATTTCAAGGTAAAGGGCTGTAATAAGGTTTTCCAAGCAAATGGACCCAAGTAGCCATTCTTGTATTCAATAAAATTGATTTTCAAGTAAAATTAATCAAAAGAAATGGAAAAGGACACTTAATACTTATTAAATGAAAAATCCACCAAAATTTCGTCTCAATTCTGAACATTTAAACCCCAAATGCAAAGGTACCCTCATTAATAAAAGAAAAATTATTAAAGCTTAAATCACACATGGACCATCAACACATTAATAGAGGGAGACTTCAACACCCCACTCTCACCAGTGGACGGATCATTGAAGCAGAAACTAAAAAGAGAAATAATGAAATTAAGAGACCTCATGAATCAAATGGACCTAATAAATATCTACAGAACATTGCACCCAAACACAAAAGAATATACCTTCTCCGCATCTCATGGAACCTTCTCCAAAACCGATTCAGACACAAAGCAAACCTCAACAAATACAAGAAAGGTGAAATCTTGTATCTTATCAGATCACCATGGTTTAAAGCTGGAGTCCACAACAACAGAAAACAGAAAGCTGGCCAACTGATGGAAACTAATCTCTCTACTCAATGACCACTGGGTCAAGGAAGAAGTAAAGAAAGAAATTAAAAACTTTCTAGAATTCAATGAAAATGAAGGCACAACATACCCAAACTTATGGGACACCATGAAAGCAGTGCTGAAAGGAAAGTTCATAGCACTAAGCGCCTTCATAAAGAAATTGGAGAGACCTCATACTAGCAACTTAAAAGCACATCTGAAAGCTCTAGAACAAAAAAAGTAAACACAAACAAGAAGATTATACTGCAGGAAATAAGCAAACTCCAGGCTGAAATCAATATATTAGAAACAAAGAGAACAATCAAAAGAATCAATGAAAGCAAGAGCTGGTTCCTTGAGAAAATCAACAAGATAGATAAACCCTTAGCCAAACTAACTAAAAGGCAGAGAGACAGTATGCAAATTAACAAAATCAGAAATGAAAAGTGAGACATAACAGCAGACACTGAGGAAATCCAAAGAATCATAAGGTCTTACTTCAAAAGGCTATACTCCACAAAATTGGACAATCTAAATGAAATGGATAATTTTCATGAAAGATTCCACCTACCAAAGTTAAACCAGGAGCAGATAAACAAATTAAACAGTCCCATAACCCCTAAAGAAATAGATGCAGTTACTGAAAATCTCTCAATGAAAAATCCCGCAGGCCAGATGGTTTTAGCATAGAGTTCTACCAGACATTCAAAGAAGAGCTAATACCAATACTACTCAAACTATTCCACAAAATAGAAACAGAGGAACTATGCCAAGCTCATTCTATGAAGCCACAACCACTTTGATACCTAAACCACACAGAGACTCAACAAAGAAAGAGAACTTCAGACCAATTTCCCTCATGAACATAGATGCAAAAATACTTAATAAAATACTGCCAAAACAAATCCAAGAACACATCAAAAGTATCATCCACCATGATCAAGTAGATTTCATAACAGGAATGCAGGGATGGTTCAACATATGAAAATCTATCAATGTAATCCATCATATAAACAAACTGAAAGGAAAAAAAAACACATGATCATCTCAATAGATGCTGAAAAAGCCTTTGACAAAATCCAACACCCCTTCATGATAAAAGTCTTGGAGAGATCAGGTATACAAGGCCCATACTTAGCATGATGTTGGCCGATAGCCAACATCAAATTGAGTGGGGAGAAACTTAAAACAATTCCACTAAAATCAGGGACAAGATAAGGTTGTCCACTCTCACCATATGTCTTCAAGATAGTACTTGAAGTTCTAGCTAGAATAAGAAGACAACTAAAGGAGATAAAGGGAATACAAATTTGAAAGGAAGAAGTCAAATTATCCCTATTTGCAGATGATATGATTATATACATATATATATATATAAGTGATCCCCAAAACTCTATTAGAGAACTCCTACAGTTGATAAACACCTCCAGCAAAGTGGCTGTATACAAAATTAACTTAAAAAATCAGTTGCCCTCATATATACAAATGATAAACAGGCTGAGAAAGAAATTAGGGAAACAACTCCCTTCACAATAGCCACAAATAGTATAAAATACCTTGGTGTAACACTAACCAAGCAAGTGAAAGATCTGTTTGACAAGAATGTCAAGTCTCTAAAGAAAGAAATTGAAGAAGATATCAGAAGATAGAAAGATAGCCTATGGTCATGGATTGGTAGGACTAACATAGTAAAAATGGCCCTCTTACCAAAGCAATCTACAGTTTCAATGCAATTCCCATCAAAACCCCAACACAATTCTTTACAGACCTTGAAAGAACAATTCTCAACTTTATATGGAAAAATTAAAAACCCAGGATAGCAAAAATAGTCCTGTACAACCTCTGGAGGTATTATCTGAAGCCTGACTTCAAGCTTTACTACAAAGCAATACTAATAAAAACTGTGTGATATTGGCATAAAAACAGACAGGTTGACAAATGGAATCAAATTAAAGGCCCAGAAATAAACCCAAATACCTATGGACACTTGATTTTTGACAAAGATGCCAAAACCATACAATGGAAAAAAGATAGTATCTCCAACAAATGGTGCTGGTCTAACTCGATGTCTACATGTAGAAGATTGCAAATAGATCCATATTTATCACCCTATATCAATGTAATCCACCGTATAAACAAATTGAAAGGAAAAAATACCATATGATAATCTCAATAGATGCTGAAAAAGCCTTTGACAAAATCCAAGTGGATCAAAGACCTCAACATAAAACCAGATACACTAAATCTAATAGAAGATAAAGCGTGGAAAAGCCTTGAACTCATTGGCACAGGAGACAACTTCCTGAACAGAACACCAATAGCTCAAGCACTAAGATCAAGAGTTAATAAATGGGATGTCATGAAATTGAAAAGCTTTTGTAAGGCCAAGGTCACTGTCATTAAAACAAAATGGCAACCTACAGATTGGGAAAATATCTTTACCAACCCCACATCTGGAAGAGGGCTAATATCCAAAATATATAAAGAACTCAAGAAATTAAACACCACAAACCAAATAATCCAATTGAAAAAGGGATCACAGAACTAAATTGAGAATTCACTACAGAGGAAATTCTAATGGCTGAGAAGCACTTAAAGAAATGTTCAACATCCTTAGTCATAAGAGAAATGCAAATCAAAATGACTCTGAGATTCCATCTTACACTCCTCAGAATGGCTAAGATCAAAAACTCAAGTAACTTCTCACACTATCAAGGTTGTGGAGAAAGGAGAATACTCCATTGCTGGTGGGAGTGCAAACTTATACAACCACTATGGAAATCACTCTGGTGATATCTTAGAAAACTTGGAATACCTCTGCCTCAAGACCCAGCCATACCACTTTTTTGGTATACATCCAAATGATTCCTCATCAAACCACAAGAACATTTCCTCATACATATTCATAGCACCTTTATTTGTAACAGCTAGAAACTGGAAACAACCCAGATATCCCTCAACCAAAGAATGGATAAAAAAAACAACAACTGTGCTACATTTACACAATGGAATACTAGTCAGCTATCAGGAATAAGGAAATCATGTAATTTGCAGCCAAATGTATGGAACTAGAAAATCTCATCCTGAGTGAGCTAACTCAGACTCAGAAAGGTGCACATGACATGTATTCACTTATAACTGGATTTTAGCTGTATAATACAAGATAATTACCCTACAACCAACAGACTGAAAGGAACAGGAACATGGACTTTGTTACCATAGTGGGAGACTTTGCCCTAGCGGAGTTACTATGTAGGCCTCCAGTGTAAGAGGAAGCTCTTAGCCCTCAGATGACTGATGAACTGAGAGGAGCTGAGATGTAGGGGCACCCCACACCAGAGGAGTAGGATAAGTGGGAGAGGGGGTAGAGAGTGAGAGGGTGAGACTGAGAAGGGTGGAAGGAGGAGGTTGTGAGGGAGATGTAACTTGAAGTAATAAATACATGTAATTTTTAAAAATGGAGTGCAGAGCTAAACCAAAAATTCACTACAGAGGAAACTCTAATGGCTTAAAGAAATGCTTAACAACCTTAGTCATAAGGGAAATGGAAATCAAAATGGCACTGAGATTCCATCTCACAACCCTCAGAATGGCTAAGATCAAAAGTTCAAATGACAGCACATGTTGTGGAGAAAGGGGAACACCCCTCCATTGCTGGTGGGAGTGAAAACTTGTACAACCACTTTGTATATCAATATGGTTTATCAGAAAATTGGGAATAGCTCTGCCTCAAGACCCAGCCATACCACTCCGGGGCATATATCCAAAGTATGCTTTATGAAACCACAAGGACATTTGCTCAACTATGTTCATAGCAGCTTTATTCATAATAGCCAGGAACTGGAAACAACCTAGATATCCTTCAACCAAAGAATGGATAAAGAAAATGTGGCAAATTTACACATTGGAATACTACTCAGCTATTAAAAACAAGGAAATTATGAATTTTACAGGCAAATGGATGGAACTAGAGTTCCATCCTGAGTGAGGTAAACCAGACCCAGAAAGATACACATGATATATATGCACTCATAAGCAGATACTAATGATATAGTACAGGAGAACTATACTACAATCAATCCACAGATCCAAAGAATCTAAGTAACTAAGAGGGCCCAGGGGG
>CAJQZJ010000217.1:130772-152016 GCA_907164525.1 Lophiomys imhausi
GTGTTAGTTCTTAAACCACCATTATAAATGAATACACACAGACACCATGTGGATCTTAACAAGCCTAGGCCTGGGTTGTGCAATCCTAGCCCATCTAAGCTAGCTCATAACTCTATTACCCAAATATAACCCCATATATACATATGTCCCTTTGGACTATTATTCTCCATGCTAAGCCGATGTTTCAGGCCATGTGGAAGAATCTTCTTTAATCTACCCCATGGCATGTCTTCCTTGTTCACTCCTGGCTTCTTCTCTGGCAACCTCTTCCCAAGATGCTCTGTATCTCACTAAAAGCTCACTAAAACTTTAGTCCTGCCTACCCCTGTCTTTGCCCAATCTCCAGGCCTCAACATTTATTTAACCAATCAGAGTCAATTAAGTAACAGACAGCAAACAGGACCAATTAACATTTAGAATGCTTAACATCACCCCATCAGAACCTCAGTTGAGAAAAGCCTGCACCAGACTTGCCTGTAAGAAAACCTGTGGTACATTTCCTTGATTAATGATAGATATGGTAGAACCTAGTTTACTATGGGTGGAGCCACCTCTAGGCTTTAAGACAGCAGGTTGAGAAAGCCATGGGAAGCAATCCAGTAAACAGCACTCCTCCATGGCTCTTGTCTCCAGGTTCCTGCCTTGACTTCCCTGGATGATGGATTACAAATTTTAAGACGAAATAAAATAAGTTGGTTTTGGTCATGGTGTTTTTATCACAACAATGGAAACTCTAAGGAAGGCATAGTATGGAACCTGTAAAAGGTGGTATCTATTGGGAGGTACCTAGGTCATTTAGGGGTGCTGGGGTTTTTTTCCAAGGAAATGCTGTTTTCTTGGAAGGAGTTTTTGGGACAGTAAGTTAAAAAAAGCCTGAAGTGAGCCTTTAATCCCTTGCTGGATTTCTGCACTGAGACCCGATTGATTGCTAGCACCCACACATGCTCACATTATTGCCATGCACCCTGATGTGACACAGTCAAGAGGACCAGCACCAGAACTGAGGTGATGCCAGTGCCATGATCTGATCTACAAAACTGAACAAACTGTCAGTTAAACATGTGCCTTTTCTTAAATAAAGAGTCTGCAATAAATATTTTGTTATAATGACAAAAAGCTAACTAACTAACTATATAACTCTGGGTCATATAATGCTATATAATCAACTTATTGAGGAACTAACAGTTTTCCAAAGAAGAACTTCCATTTTACATTTCAAAAATCAGCATAACAGAGTTAGTATTTATATATATCCTTGTCGCTATCTGTTAGATGTATTTTGTTATTTTTATTATAGCCATCCCAGTGGCTGACTTAACATTGCAGTTTTGGTTTGCATTTCCCTGATAGCTAATGATAGTTGCATCTTTTCAAGTGATTATTCCACACAGATTTTGATGATGCTAAAGTTTGACAAACACTAAAATGTCTCTAAAAATTTTAAAGACTTTAGACATTAATGATCCCTTCAAAATAAATCTGTAAAACAACACCTACTTATTTCTTCCTGTCTTACATTACTCTGGCATGTAGGTTAATGCGACTTAACTCTGGCATTCTTCTAAACTATTAATTTTGATTTTATTAATTTCTCATAATTATTTTAGAGAAATGTCATTTGAAATCAGTGCAACTTAAGGCATATCAGAATTTAGGCACTCAAAATCCCTTAAATACAGAGAGCACATGATACAGTAATGCTCCCCAGTTAAAATAATTACAAGCTATCTCAAACTCTAAAAACATGGTTCACATACATTCTTAAAAACCAAAGGTCAATCTCAGATTTGAACATATTGACCCCTGGGAACAGATCTTCTAATGAGTTTTTGCACAAGGGTGGTCTGAGACCACGCAGCCCACGCCCAGGCCTTTCACTTGTACTTTGAAGGACAGTGACAATGGAACACTTGCACAAATCGCCAGTCCAACTGGTCCATGGTGAAGGAACTACACAAATTAAGTTGGTTGCCATCACAGTTCCACTGAAGATGATGCTGTTTTTAACTTTGATATTTAAATCACTGGTAATACTGCTGGTAATCCTTTCAGTGAAGGTTTCTGAACATTCAAACTTTTCACTCCACTTGGCGGATGAAACTCATGAGTTTCAGAATCTATACTGAATAAGATATTTTGTGTCCTTAGATGGAAAAACTGCATGATAAATGTTTTGTTCTTTTCTCTTTTTTATTTTTCTTCATTCGTTCATTTATTTGTTTGTTTGTTTGTTTATTATTTATTCACTTTACATCCTGATAGCAGCCCTCCTTCCTCCTCTCCTCCCAGTCTCATCCTCCCACCCTCTTTCCCCATCCACCCTTCCCTTCTCAGAGAAGGGGAGTCCCCCTCACCACCATCTCACCCCCACACCAACCAACCCCAACACTCAAGTAGCATCAGAACTAAGCACATCCCTCTTCCATTGAGGCCAGACAAGGCAGCCCAGATAGGGAAAAGGGATTCAAAGGCAGGCAACAGGCTCTAAGGCAGAGACAGCCCCCCCACCACCACCACTCCAATGCTTAGGTTGTGTTCTTTTCTACACTCAACTTTGTTGTCCTTTGCTGAAAAAACAATGGGCTGGTTGTTGCTAGTAATAACCAAGTTTTCATTCCACCTTCCTCCTACTGTGCTCTTATAAAAAGGACAGATGCCAGCCATATCAGGCACTTCCTTGAATCACAGCAGACCACTTTCTTGAAACTCCATGCTGTCATAGCCATTTGGCCTGATGCAAATCACAGCTCAGATGACAAGCATTACAAGTAGATTGCTGGCGGCCAAGATAGACAAGAGGATAATCACACAGATGGCTAACTTGTCATTTCTCCCTCTCAACCGGGTTTTATGGAAACTATCTTCACCAATAAGAATATACACAGCCTTAACATTGCTATTGTGTTCTTTAACATTCCTTCAGTCCACAGCCTTCTCCCCATAGATTTCTTCACCAGCTTATTGTAACTTTGCTTCTCCACAGCATTGCCTCCACAGCTGCTGCTGCCGCCATCTTGGCCTGCTGTGCCTTTAACTCTTATTTTACAAAACCAATGTAGGTTTTTTTTCATTCCTTTCAAAAACTTATTATTAACTTTAAAAATAACTTTACTCTTGTCTAAGTGACTTAGGAAACAGTACTATACAGATCAGTACAATACTATTATGCTTTCTAAGACTGAACATAAATATATAAAAAAACAACAGGAAAAAGTTATTCATTATAGAAAGAAAAATATCAATTTTCTCTACTTTTATTGTCTATTAGAAATTGAATAATTCTCAGACAGAACTCCAAAGGCATAGCAAGCTGTAGTATTTCCATGATAGCTAACAAAGAAAAACAAACTAATTAATTAATCATACTAACAAAGAAAAAAGAATGGAAATGAATAAAACGTATCAACTTTTTTTTTTGAGACAGGGTTTCTCTGTATCCTTGACTGTCCTGGACTCACTTTGTGGACCAGGCTGGCCTTGAACTCACAGGGATCCACCTGCCTCTGCCTCCCAAGTGCCAGGATTAAAGGCGTGTGCTAACTTTATTTTTAAAAGTTTAACTGTTTTCAATAATTTTTCTGTTCAAAATATCCAAATTAAATTCTTGCCATATACCATATTTTATCTAATAACTCATTAAAAATTTTAATGCATTAATACTAGAAAGAGGGTAGTAACACAGACACCTTTATATGGACTGCAAGGTAACCTAGTGCAAACCGGAAATCAACTTGGCAATACCCTAAGATATGAACACATGGTTAAGAGTTTGGAATCTGAAGTCAACCATAAACTTGATACCAGTTGCCACCTGTACAGCCATAGACAAGTTATTTCATTTTTCTGTACCTTAGTTTTGCCACATGCAAAATAATAACTATAACTCCAATTTCTTTATGTTATCAAGAGGATTCCATGAGATAACATGTGGAGAGTATACAGCAATGTATCCTAGCACTTACCAAACATTAAATAAATGACAGTTCCTATTGCTATTATTCCCTTTCTTCAGAAATTGCATTTCTGAAAAGCCATCCAAAGTATGGGAAAAGTTTCTGAAAAAAGATATTTAAAAGAATTTATACTATAAAAACAGAAAGGAAACATCATGAAATGTCCACTACACGGTAGCCATGAACTATTATATAACTGTTTAAAATTGTTGAATATTAAATAAGATGGAAAATGACTATGCATTAACATAATATTTAAGACTACTAGTAAGTGCAAAATTCAAAAACAAATTTATATGAAGTATTAATTCTATGAAACACACAAAACAGACTAAAATAACAACAATACATCATCAAATTGCTAAAAATTATTGTTTTGATTTAATGATTAATTCAGCAAATGAGGCTGGAGGGATGGCTCAGTGGTTAAGAGCACTTACTGTTCTTCCAGAGGACCGGGGTTCAATTTCTGGCACCCACATTGCAGTTCACAACTGTTTCTAACTCCAAGATCTGACATTCTTACACAGACATACACACAGGCAAAACACCAATGTGCATAAAAAATAAAAATAAAAAATTCAGCAAATGTTTAATGAGTATATTCTCTAAATCTGTCACTGTAGTCTCTCAACTTTCCTAATGCTGAGATCTTTTAATACAGTTCCTCATGTTGTGTTAACCTTCAACCATAAAATTATTTTCATCGCTACTTCATAACTGCACTACTGTTAATAAATCCTAATGTAAATATTTGTGTTTTCTGATGATTTTAAGCAACCCCTGTCAAAGGGTCATTCGACTCCCCCTGAGGGATCATGACCCACAGGTTGAGAACCACTGTTCCAGGGGATGGTGGGACTATGGGTATTTTCAGTATCTTCCAAAATTATGTTTGGTGAATTTGTGATATCTTTTCCTGATAAAAATTTGTCTACTTTCATTTTTTTTTTGCCAAGTATGGTGGCACGCATCTTTAATTTCAGCACTTGGGAAGCAAGGGCATACAGATCTCTATGAGGTCAAAGCCAACCTGGTCTGCATAGCAAGTTCCAGGCCAGCCAAGGCTATAAAGCAAGACCTTGTCTCAAAAAGCAGGATTTTTTGAACTTTTTCTGCTATAGGAAAATGACAGTGAAATGCAAATGCATACAATTAGGCTAATCATTCTAAAAGGAAAATCCTTTTGTAAGGAATTGAACAGACTCCATCTAGAGATATAGCCAATAGGGATGTAGCTGAGTAGGTATAGAACTTGCCTCGCATACACAGTCCCCAGCAGTGTAAAATTGAATAGATTATAAAATTATTTTCTCAACATAGAATAAAATATATATTATTTTAACAGAAAACCCTCAAATTTATGAAGTCTCATAATTTATAAGGATTTCAGAAAAATTATTTTAAACTCTGCTTCTGATAATACATTTAGATAAACATTGTAATGAGGAATTTTTATCTAAAACTAACCAATTTCAAACTTGGTAAATTCAATAATATATCTTATTTTCATGCATAGTATTAGTTTGAGTACGTCTATTCCTTTAGTAGGTTAACTTCTTTAGCTTCCTCATGCAATAAAAGTGGAGTTGCCATCCTGGTTCTTAACAAGGTTTCAAGTGGTGTATGTGGGGACGATATAGAATCCTCTCTACATTTGAGCTGAGATCTTTTGAGTAATCAAATTTCTAGAGCACACAGATTCAGCAATATTAAATTAGCACAAAATTTGGGGCTACCGCCAAATTTGATTACTGCCTAATCATTAAAAATGTTTAATATATATATATATCCAATGATTATACTAACACATAATTTTATATAGTACTAATAACTCAGCTCTTAAAGATAACTAAAATATCCAGTCATGATAGATCTACAACCCCAGAATTTGGGAAATGGAAGCAAGAGGATCAGGAGCTCAAGTTCATCTTCAGCTGCTTACTGAATTCAAGAACGGCTTGAGCTGTACTGGATATATGCAATAAGTCCTTTTACTTATATTTTCTCATAAAGATTCTCCAAACAACATAAGGTAGGCATTATTATTATCTTTTTTAAAGATAAACTGAAATGCAACAATTAAAACATTTGCTAAATGACATACAGCTATATATCAGTGTATTTATTTCTTTGTATATTCTACACCTTCAATAATAATTGAAAAACAAGCAACAATGTTTATACAAATAACTATTTAAAAGAGCATCATTAGACAGTCTCATTCAAAGGATAGTTTTTTTTTTCTTTTGGACACTGTGGAAGAGGCCAAGAATATTTCAGCCTGAGAACACAGATCTAATTGTGCTCTGTAGTACTTCCTCAACCCCCATGCCCATCTCTAAGTCCCTCAGTAAAATAGCCATCCTTTCCCCACTACCCGTTAGAAACAAGAATTCTTTGTTCATGATTGTAGACAGTTTCATAAAGGTTGAGCAGTTGTAATTCTCTGCTAGACTAAAAGGAAACTGATTGCTTTGATTCAGTTTCTTTTTAAAAGCACCTTTTAAATTTTGCTCCTATTCTTTCTTCTCTCTTTCTTCCTAGTTAATAATTCTTATTTTATTGCCCAGTTTCCTCCTCAACCACCACCAAATTATAACTATTGTTAGTAAATTACAAAATTACTTCGTGCTGATATCAAAATTGTATGCTCTTTACACAGAGAAATGATACCTTCAAGGAGTTCTCCATTACATGTTTTGCCTTTCATGAGGATTCTCTTCTTTAAGAAAAGCCTAGCTGGATCTAAATGTTCCTATTTTAAACAAAGAAATCACAATGATATTATAACTCTGGAATGTAAAAGACAATTTTCAAGTAATTGCCTGTTTTGTTCAACCTTTGCATGATGACTCAGAATGAAAGGCAATAAAAATTATAAAACATCACATAAATCACATAATAACATCTGTTCTATCCCCAAAGGATATTTTCTGATACTTTATTCAATCTCAATAAAATAATACAAGGGAAAAAGCATGCAAAATACCTCCATGAACTGGCAAACACTTAATGGCAATATAAATATTTAAAAGACAAATCTCACACCCTATTCTAAGGAAAAACTTAAACATCAGATTTATTTTCTACAACATTTCTCCCTTTCCTTTCTTCCTTCCAAAATCTTCTATATATACCCCCTTGCTTTAAAACTCATGGCTTTCCCCCCATTAATTGTTGTTATATGATTGTATGTGTGTTGTGTATTCCTAAATTCCTATTCAGTCTATATGTTACTTGTATGTATGTTTTAATAAGCATTTTTAAAAAAATGTTAGAAAAACACAAAATGTATTATTTCTATATGATAAAGCTTATCTACCACTAATAACAACATTGCCTAAGTGATATTTCCAAGTTATTGTTAGCTAGCCCTAAGACAACTGTGAATTTTTGCCTGGCTCTACTTTTGCCATCTTTACAACTGGCTAAACTTAAAAGAGTGTAGAGAGTGGAAGCTATTAAGAAATCTGCAGTCTAGGTCCACAGAACAGAACTCTTCCCTCTACAATTACAATCAGCTTAAACACTACATAAACACTGTAGTTACTGGACCCATACTCCGTAAATACTTAAACCTAGTCATTATATGATAAGAATGAAAAATTAAGGAAAGCAAATATTGATATATATGACACAAATACAGAGAGTCAAGTAAAATAGTCAACTTTAACTCTGATTTATTACTGTGGTTAGATTTCTAGTACTGTATCTTTCCACTCTTCCTCCTTTGAACCACAGTCTAACTCGGGACTTCACATAATCATGTTATCTGATTTCCTACAGCTTCAGAAATAACACGAACATTTTCTACTGTGATATATACCATGTACACATATATATCCACACTAAAATATAAAGCATATATGTATAGTTTACAGTATTATAGTTTGGATCTGAAATGTCAAACAAAAGCCCATGTACTAGAGTATTCCCCAGCCTATAGGGCTATTTGGAAGTGATGTACCTTTAAGAGGTAGGAGCTGGTGAAAACTGGGAGAGCAAAACTACTGAAGACTGGGACTTCAGTGCCTCTAACACACAGCCTCTCTTCTCCCTCTCCCTTGCTCTTTCTTCCTCTTCTCCTCCCTTCCTTTGCTTCCCAGGTGCTATGAGGTAAACACGTGTCTTCTATTACATGTTCCCACTATGACATATTACCCTGTCACATGCCCAAAAGCAATAGGCTGAGAGGCCACAGATGGAAACTTCTTCAACTGTAAGACTTCAACTTTTCCTCTTAGGTTGAGTATCTCACAAAGGCTTTCCCAAACTACACTAGATGGGGTATAGATAACCTATCTGCAGCTGAGGACAGCTATGAATGCAGCTCAAGACAAAATTGTAAACTTACTTAAAAATGTAACATATAGGGGCTGGAGAGATGGCTCAGAGGTTAAGAGCACTGACTGCTCTTCCAACGTTCCTAAATTCAATTCCCAGAAACCACATGGTGGCTCACAAAAATGTAACATATTTATGTAGATTTAGGGGACTGATAAAATACCATAATCTGGATGTCACATAAACAATAAAAAGTAATTTCTTACATTTTTGGGGGCTAGGAACTCCAAGATTATGGTACAAGAATTCACTGGTTAGTTTTATTTTCAACTTGACACAAGCTAGAATCATCTGAGAAGAGGGAACCTCAACTGACAAAATGTCCCCATCAGACTGGCCTGCAGGGAGGTACCAGCCCTGAGCAGGTAGGTAGTCTTGGAGTATATAAGAAAGAAATAAGAAAATAAGAAAGGAAATCAAGCAAACCAGGAGGAGTAAGCCAGTAAGCAGCCTTCCTCCATGGTATCTTCTTTTTCAGTTCCTGCCTCCAGATTCAACCCTGCTTGAGTTCCTGTCTTAACTTCCCTTGACAATGAGCTGAAATCTGTGAAGTAAACACTTTCCTGTCCAAATTGCTTTTGGTCATGGTGTTTATCATAGAAACACAAACCTAACTAGGACATAGCAGGTTCAGCATGTGGTAAGAGACTGCTTCTGTACAAACTGCCTTCTTACAATATGTGCCCGTACATGGTAGAAGGGTTGGTCACTAAGGCTAATGACATTAGAGAGAAGTTCACTTTCATCTAATTACTTAATATTGTCACCTTGAAGGTTAAGATTTCAACATAAAAATTACAGACGGACATAAATATTCAAAGCACAGCAATATTTCATTTTACCTTTATGTACTATAGAGAGAGTGTAACAATCTGTTGTGTCTTTTTAAAAAGGCATACTAAAGTGAATGTCTAAATTGAATTTCAAGCTATAAATTAAAACTTTGACAATTCTAAGTTAATATTAAAAAGTAAAACCCTGATACCTTGTTTGCTAGGAGTATAGTAATGAGGGCCTTGTTATAATATTCTCCATTATCACAATTCAAGTAAACAGTGGCTAGTAACTGCAGAGCTTTAGCCTACAGTAAACAGCAGAGAAAAGCTTCTAGGTGAAGGACTATAACAAACATCTGACTAGCATATGCATGATGATGGCATTGCCTCAAACATTAAGTTATTTTTTTGTAATAGCACTGTCCTTATACAACCACATATTCTCAAAATATGTCTCATTGTGCTAGTTTATACCAAACATGATCTAAGAAATGATAGCATTGCTTATACTTCTGTCTTGTTTAAGGTCAATACAAATGTGTTAAAATAATTATTTTCCTTTTCTTTTTTTTGTGTGTGTGTGTTTTGTTTTAGTTTTTTTGGTGGTAATGGTTTTTGTTTGTTTCTTTGGGGTTTTTGTTTGTTTTGTCTTGGTTTTTTTTTTTTTTTTTAGTTTCTGAGACAAGGTCTCACACTGTAGTTCCTGCTGAACTAGAACTCCTTGGAATCTTCTTGGGTACAAATGCCACTGTGCCCAACTTAAACAATTTATTTTCTTAATGGCATGTTACTATCAAAGTACTTTATTATCCCCTATTTAAAACTAAACTCAGTGGCATTTTAAAATGAATGAGGTACCATTTAAGCAAGTCAATGTCTCCATCCAGGACAACACTGATACACGGTTTAATTGTAGTCTATATTAATGTGTTTACAGATTCATGGGAAAAATTGGAGGAGAGGGAATAGATTGAATCTAAACATATTATATCCACATATGAATATTAAACAAAATATTAATAATAAACAAATGTTAAAAATAAGAGGTTCTATTTCCATACATGTGTCTCCCTCCAAGTATAATAAGGATAGAACAAGGCAAAGATGACCTTTTAACTTCTTTGAAAATATTAAGCATATTACTCCCCATCAGATTCAGAGAAATGAAGTTTGTATTATCATTTCTTTTAGTTTTTAAATTCAAACACTCAGATGGATCAAATAAGATGTATATAAAGAATTCCATAATTACTCTGAAACAACTCTATAAGAGTTTATAAGCCCCCGTAGAAAAATTTTATGGAGAAAATATGGAATCTCTAAGAAATATAGTAGCTACTTCATTATAGTCAAACATTTCATTTGTCAGAAAGACAGGAGAATAGATAAATCTTGGAATTTATGTTTTAAATAATAAGCCAGATATCAACTAGCACATGTCAGATAATTACATTTATATAAAATTCAAGAATAGGCCAAGAATCTACAATAAAAAGTCAGAATATTGGGGGTTCCCCCTTGGGAGAAGTGTGTATTAATTGGCACAGTTTCTGTATCTTGACCTATATTGTGGTTACAAGACTATAAAAAATTCATCAAGCTGTGTACTTAAGACTTGTGGAATTCACTATCATTGAATTATACATCAGTAAGTTATTCCAAAGATAAATGAAAATTTATTTCAGAACTACCCCACCAAACTTTTTTTTAAAGATTATTATGTATACAGTGTTCTGTCTGCATGTATGCCTATTGGCCAGAAGAGGGCACCAGATCCCATTATAGATGGCTGTGAGCCACCATATGGTTGCTGGGAATTGAACCTAGAACTTCTGGAAGAGCAGCCAGTGCTCTTAACCTCTGAGCCATCCCTCCAGCACCCACTAAACTTTTAATAGGAACATTCCTCTTCAATCACATCACTATCTTCCATCTTTCTTTCCTAATTGGACATTCTCTCATCTAAATTTTTTATCCAGAACACCTTTCTTTTCTTTCTTTTTTTAGGTTTTTTGAGACAGGGTTTCTCTGTGTGTCCTTGACTGTCCTGGACTCACTCTGTAGACCAGGCTGGCCTTGAACTCACAGAGATCCACCTGCCTCTGCCTCCCAAGTGCTGGGATTAAAGGGGTGCACCACCACGCCCAGCAATTACAGACAGATATGAACTGCCATGTGGGTGCTGGGATTTGAACCCGGGTCCCTCAGAGGAGCAGTCAGTGCCCTTAACCACTGAGCCATCTCTTCAGCCCCTCTTTTCTTTTCTTTTCTTTTTTTTTTTTTTTTGAGAATCCTAGTTACAAGGCCTATCTCCTACCGAAATCTGACTACATTAGTTAACCATGTCACTTTTCTATGTACCTTTCTACATACTTAAGGTGTCACTTATTTACCCCGATTATTTCACTGACACTACTGGTGTTTAATATATTTTTGTATTTAATTAAGGTATAAAGTATATGCATAAAAGTTCAAAAACCTCAAAACCATGGATCTGTGAATTTTCACAAAGTGGTATGTGGAAATTTTTTTAAAAATATAAAATGCAGGGCTGGAGAGATGGCTCGGCCATTAAAGGCTAGGCTCACAAACGAAAATATAAAATGCAGCCATTACTTTTATGTTTTAAGAATAGTAAAAGTGACTAGAATGATACATTCTTAAAAAGGAAAGAAATTTTGACACATACTACAACACAGAATAAAACTATGAAGACAACATGTTAAATGAAATAATTACCTAGACTAGTTAAATTCATAGAGACAGATAATAAAATAGTGGTTATAGTAGGTAAAATGAAAGAAGAATTGTCCGATAAATACATTGTTATCCTAATGGAATATACAAGACATAAATATTTAAAACTATACTATGCTATGGCATATAGTAATTGTATTGGTTGTATTATGCAATCACATTTTATTAAATACTAAAATTAACCAGTTAACTTCTATACCCAAGTGCAGTGGTCTAAGGAAATGTTCCCTATGCCAGGAATGGGTATATCTAGTTGAGTTGTTGGCCAAAGGGACTCCATAGAAACTCTGAAACAACCCAGGCTATTGCCAAGTCTTATTGTCAAGGTTGTTTCCCACAATCTGATAAGACCCAATTGCTAAAGACAACACCTATACAACTCATTGAACATGGAAAGGTCAAGTAGGTGCTTACCTAGAGCTTTCTCCCTAATGATTAATGTTCGTGGTGCTAGAAGTTACTCTGCATGCTACCAGAGGAGAAAGGTAAACGTCAACCCAGCTACAAACTCTTCAGCCTACATTGGTGACCTCCCTGCAAGGTATGCTGGTGAAATAGTGGCACAAACATTGTTGGAGTAACTAACTACTATCTGATTGGATTTAAAGGCCCAGTTCGCAAGATGTAACAGTCCGGACACTGCTCAGGTGGTCTAGAATTTGAAACTAGATAGGCCATAGGCCTAGGGAAAAAACAAATACTATTATTGTACTAAAGGAACATAGCAATAAAAATGACTATTAATGACATTCTGCTATACTCATAGATTAGTTCCTCACTCAGCCACTATCAGAGAAGCTTCCTCTTTCAGAAGATGACAACTAACACAGAGACTCACAGCTGGACAATGTGCAGAGAAGACCTTGGTACACTCAGTTCTATATGAGATGTCTTGATCAAAACCCTCCCTTAAGGGATTAGGGAGCTATAAGGAAAAGGAAACAGAGAGACTGCAAGAGCAAGAGGGAATAGATGACTCCAAGTAAACAGTGTCTTCCAGATACAACAGGATTGATGCACATCTGGACTCACAGAGACTGTGGCAGCATGCATAGGGTCTGCACAGGTTCAAGCTGGACAGAGTCCCAGTACTGAGATGGGAAATAGACATGGGATCTCAACCCAACCAAGAAGATATCTGCAATTGATACCCAACTGCAAAGGAAAATTAATTTTAGCAATGGAGTCTCACAGGGGACATTAATCACACTTCATGGTAGGTCCCATGACCAGCAGTAGATAGCTAACACAAAATGAACTCAATGATATATTTCTAAAAATTTTGTCTCTTATCACTTTAGACACATTTTGTCTTACAGGTCTTTTGATTGTATATTATGTTTCCAGTTTTGTGTTTTTATGGATTATGTTGGTGCCTGTGTGTGTGTGTGTGCATGTGTGTATATGTACACACAGGCACGCACATACATACTTCTTGTGCTTTCTTTTTGTTACTTTTGTATATATGAGTTTTTTAAACTATAGTTTGAGTTTTGTGTGCTTATTTGTTTGCTAAAGAGAGAGAAAAAGAAAGCAGAGTTTGAGTGCGGATCTGGAAGAAGGTGAAGGAGGGGAAACCATGATCAGAATATATTGTATGAAAAAAGTCTTTTCAATTAAAAAAAATTGTCCCCTATAAGCTCACATATTTGAAAACTTGGTTCCTAGTTGGTGGTGCTTTTTGGGAATGTTATGAAATCTTTAAGAGGTTTAACTTTGCTGAAGGAAGTACATTACTGGGTGTAGGCTTTGAGAGTTGATAGCCTTGTCTCACTTCCAACTTGTGTGCCCTCTCCCTCTCTCTGCCCTGTGCTTATAGTTGAAGATGTGATCTTTCAGTTTTTTGGCTACTTACTGCCATGATCCACCTCTGCCATTATAGACTCTTCCCCTTAAACTGTCAGCCAAAATAAACTCTTCAGAAGTTGCTTCTGACACAAAAAAGTAACTAATATACCAAGAATGTTCTATCTTTGTGGTTTAAGGAAAATATTAAACTTTAAACTATGAAATATTAAAATTGTAATTTACAAAGAAAACACTTTGCTTTATAGCATTTGTATCCAAAATGCTTTATATATTATATAATTTACATTCATATTTTATATTTTATAATATACTTGTTAATTTGCAAGTAGATTATGAACTTACGGGGTATATTATATTGCTATATAAATTTTATAGAAATTGATACACTAAAATGTTAAATAATGTTCCAAATATATAATCTATTCACCAGTAAAGGATCATCTATCATAACTTTATAATAGCATAAATTATATTTCTTCAATTTACTTCTCCAATATTTAATGATTCTTACCAGCATTTCTGGTTGAACCGAATCCTTATCCATCTTCCCAATTTCATAGCTTTGGTTAGTGTTAAAAAAGAAAAAATATATGTGTACATATACATCCATTTCAAAATATATATATACTAAGGATCATATACATATTATATATACATATATTAAAAATATGTCATAATTATAGTTTATTCCAATTTTTTCTAGTTTGCCTGATAACAGATTAGTCACTAACACATAAAAGTCAATTTTATAAAGCAATACTTTGTAACTGCAGAAAATCACAATTTCCTGAGGAGATCTACAGATAACCAACAAATCAACATTTTAATTATAGTCATGCTCTTCTATTTAGTTACATATGTTGTCCTACTTAGTTCTTCTGTCAACTGAATACAAATTACTTATTTGAGAAGAGGGACCCTCAATTGAGAAAATGCCCCTAGTAAATTGGCCTGTGGGCAAGCCTGTGAGACATTTTCTTGGTTAATAATGTATATAAGAGGGCCCAGCCCGCTGGGTGTGGTGGCACCCCTAAGCAGGTGGTCCTGAAGTATATAATAAAGGAGGCTAAACAAGCCATGGGGAGTAAGCCAGTAAACAGCATTCCTTCGTGGCTTCTGCTTAGCTTCCTGCCTCCAAGTACCTGCCTTGACCTCCTGCCTGGACTTCCTTCAGTGATGGAGCATGACCTGAGAATTCTAAGAAATAAACCCTCTCCTCCCCAAGTTGTTTTTAGTCATGGTGTCTCATCACAGCAAAAGAAATCCTAACTAAGGCATATGTATATATTCTTATATATTATATTAAAATAGTTTACATATGTATATAAAATTTTACTTAACAAAATTTTAAGGCAGCAAAATACATTTTATTTTCAAGTACTGTTTTCATGGGAACATATTAAGCATCAAACTATATAGTAAGGCACTATCAGTTCCATTTTTGCAGCTGAATAAACCAAAAAAAAAAGTAGGATTAGCTTCTAATATAGCCGAGATTTATATTCAGAATGAGTGAAGTGATTGGGAACAAAGAAATTCAACTTTTGATTCTCTTTATTATTAACAAGCTATATTATATATGGGACACTCTGTTAATCATAAATAATATGTTAATGAGTCTCAGAGTTTCAAAATATGAAACTGAAAAAAGCAAACCAAATATCATTCACCATAAAATTTGTATTTCAAATGAGTATGCCAATGAAAGATAGTTAATTGAACAAAATTAAAGACTTTCTTAGAGTTACTATTGCTGTGATGAAACAGCATGACCAAACTCAATTTAGGAAGGAAAGGGGTTATTTCACTGTTACATATAATGGTTCATCACCAAAAGCAGTGAGGGCAGAAACTGGTCAACAGAGGCCATGGAGGTGTGTTGTTTACTGATTTACTCATCATGGCTTGCTCAGTCTGATTTCTTATAGAACCCAGGACTACCAGCCTAGGGTTGGTCCCACCCACAATGATCTGAGCCCTTCCACATTAACCATTAATTAAGAAAATGCCCTATAAGCTTGCCTACAGAATGATTTTTTTTTTGAGGCATTTTCTTTTCTTGGTTTTTCCGAAACAGGGCTTCTCCGTGTACCCATGGTGGTCCTGAAATTCTCTCTGTACAACAAGCTGGCCTGGAACTTACAGAGATCTGTCTGCCTCTGCCTCCTGAGTGCTGGGATTAAAGGTATTTGAATGCCACTACTCAGCTGGAAGAATTTTTTCCATTAATTTATTATTTTACAATTTGATTGCAGACCCCTCCCTTCTCTTTTCCCAATCCCACCCTCAATCCCCCCAATCTGGGGAGCAGAAGCATTTTCTTAATTAAGGTTCCCTCCTCTCAGATGACTTTAGCTTTTGTCAGGTTGACAAAAAACCATCCAGCACAAAAACAATACAATTACTGGAACTTTTACGGCATAAAACCTAGGTAGTAACAGCCCTGACAAACCACCTCGCCCACACATTGTCAATATGCCAATTAAAGAGGTAGGTAATTTTGGCCAAGAAGGGTAATTTATTTTATGTGGTCACATTGGGAAAAACAACAAATATAGTCTAGTGATCTCCTCCTCTAACTTTGGCGGTAATGACATGTTGAGGTTTAAATAGAGTGCAAGAAGTATGCACAACTGAACTGTAATAGTATAGGTGTGATCACCCATCCCCCATCATTGACGCATCATTGTCTGAAATCCAGTTTTTCTTGCAAGACAGTCTGATAAGTCATCAGACTTGCATTGAAATCTTATCCTAAGGGCAAGTTCTTCCTCTGGCTGACACCAGGCTTCAGCCTTTTCCTTCTTCCAGCATGAGATTTGTGGCAAAAATTCCAAGTTTGAGTAGAATTCATTATTTGAATGGTTTGATAGCTAAATAAAGGGACAGAAAAAAGACTCTTTAGAATGTCTTCACTCCAGCCAGGTGGTTACAATATTTTGAAATATAAAAATGTTTTAAATAAATGAAGTCAGATTTAAGGTTCCTAAAAAATCAAAACTTGGGGGCTGGAGAGATGACTCAGTGGTTAAGAGAACTGGCTGTTCTTCCAAAGGAGCCAGGTTCAAATCCCAGCACCATATATGGCAGTTCACAGCTGTCTGTAATTGCCCGGTGTGGTGGTGCACGCCTTTAATCCTAGCAACCAGGAGGCAGAGGCACGTGGATCTCTGTGAGTTCAAGGCCATCCTAGTCTACAAAGTAAGTCCAGGACAGTCAGGGCTACACAGAGAAACCCTGTCTTAAAAAAACCAAAACAAACAAACAAAAAAAAAACACTTGGAACTACCATAAAACTCAGCTAGACCACTCACTGATATGTACCTGAAGAATTCTAAGTCAACATCCTGTGGAGATACATGCACATCCATACTTAAAATTGCATTAATCACAACAACTAAGAAAAGAAACTGACCTCAATGTCTACCAATAGATGATTGGGTTAAAAAAAATACAGGGTACATAAACACAATGAAATTTTAGTCAGTTAAAAAGAAAAAAAAATGATATTTGTAGGAAAATGCATGGAGCTAGAGGTCATTCATTACATTATGCTAAATAACTCAGACTCAAATGCTTCATGTTTTCTGTCATATACAAAATCTAAACTAAAATTTGTATGTATGTGTATATGCATGTACATATGTATGGGGGCTGTGAAAATAAAAAGAGAACCATGAGAGAAGAAGGACAGATGTTAAAGGTAAGAGAAGGATGGAAAAGAAATGGTAATGTAATTCTTATAACATGATAGCAGAAGGGAGAGCTCTTTGGGGAGGAAAGGGGCAAGTAAGAAAGAGATGAGGGTCTATCTTAGTTTCTTTTTCTGTCATTGTGATTAAAACACACTGACAAAAGCAACTTCAGGGACAGTTTATCCTGGCTTTCTGTTTAGGAGTACTGTCAATCATGGTGCGAAAATCAAGGCAGCAAGAACTTGAAGCAAGGTCATATTGCATTTACAATCAAGAAACAGAGGGATCCTTTTTTGGCCATCATTCTAGGCTGTCACCATGGTGTATATAAAATGTCCTGGCCTGTACTCTTATGGTGGTTTGAATAATAATGGCCCCCATAGGTTCTTCATATATTTGAATGCTTAGTCATCAGGGAAGTGGCACTAGTTTGGAGGGATTAGAAGGTGTGGTGTTGTTAGGGTAGATTTGGCATTGATGGAGGAAATATCACTGGAGGGGTGGACTTTTAGGTTTCAGAAGGTCAAGCCAGACCCAGTGATTTTTTTTTCCTGCTGCCTGCAGAACAGGATATAGAACTCTCAGCTACTTTTCCAGCACCATGTTTGCCTACATGCTGTCATGCTCCCTGCCATGATGACAATGGACTAAACCTCTGAAATTGTAAGCAAGGCCCAATTAAATGTTTTCTATTATAAGAGTTACCATGACTATGGTGTCTCTTCACAGCAATAGAACACTGACTAAGACAGCTCTTGAGAGTGTGATGATAAGGCATGGTTACACTGGCGATTTTGAAATCATTGATGATCACAGAACTGGGAAAATTACCATGAACCTCACAGGCAAGTTCACCAAATGTGGAGTGATCAGTCCTAGAACTGATGTACAGCTCAAAGACCTAGAAAGATGTCAAAAAAATCTGCTTCCTTCCCAGTCTGGTTTCATTGTACTGACCAACCTCATTGAACAGCATGGACTATTAAGATCAAAATAAAAACATATAGAAGGGGAAACTCTGGGATTTTTTTCTAAAGATGTAAAACACATACAAATAAAAAGCACCAGTGGGTGTTCAAAAACAGAGGGATGAAAGCATGCTAATCCTAAAGCAAAAAAAGATTGCCTTCTCTGTTTAACTGGACCAGGACTCCTTGCCCAGAGAGTGGTCTCACCCAAAATTAAGATGGCTCCTCCCACCCCAACTAATGTACATGTATGCCCATGTCCTAGGAAGTTATGGATTTTATCGAGTCAAAAATTAACACTAAACATCACAGAGGAATGAAGTAGGAAAGTGGGGAAAGGAGATGAGTAAAGAAAAAGTATAAATGAAACATATATAAAATGTTATAATAAAATTCATTACTGTATTTGCTTACTTAAATAAGTAATAAATAACAAGAGATAGAAGAGCAAAAGAGAGAAAAGGAATCATGAGACATGTAGAAAAGAGAAAAGAAAACATAAATCAAAAAATACTAATAGTAATATTAAATACATATGAATTAAACAATACAATAAATTGTCAAAGATGTTCACATTAGATTAAAAACAAAATACAACTACATATTATCTATAAAATCCACATACATTTCAAGACTACAAAGAAGTTGAAAGTAAAGGGATAGAACAAAATGTTCCAAATAACAACCATAAAAAATCTTGAGTGGCTGTGGTAATATGAGACAGACTTCAAAATAACAAAAAAAATAAGTCCCTAGAGAAAATAATATTTTAGAGCCAGGCATGGTGGTGCATGCTTGTAATTCCAGTACTTGGGAAGTAGAGGCAAAAATATCGGGAGTTCAAGGCCAATCACCACTATATAGTTTTATTGCATTATTTAATCTATATTTAATGGCCATCCTGGGTTACATGAGCCAATGTTTCAAAAAAATGAAACAAAACAAAGGGAAAAGATTTTATAGTAAATACATGCCACAAAAACACATGTAAAAAAATTTGACAAAATTGAAGGGAAAATTATATTACTCAACAATAATTGGGACTTTCTATATTCTTCTTTCAATAATTGATAGAAGTATAATTGACAACAAATACAGAAGACTTAACAACACTATAAGCCCACTAAACCCAAAAAAGCATTTATAGCACATACCACCAACATTTTGTTTAAATGAACACAGAAGGTACATCAGAACAGAATATATGCTGGACACAAAATCACATTATATTTAAGAAGATTATAATCAGAAAATATATTCTTCCAACATGGAATTAAGTTTAAGATCAACTATGGAAAGAAATTTGATAAATTAGTAAATGTGAAAATTAAACAATATACAAATGAAAAACCAAAGGTTCAGCTAATAAAATTAAAAGAAGAATTAGAAAAATACATTGAGTTGATTATGAAAAAACATAAAAACCAAAACATATGTAATATAATTAAAGCAATGTTTTCAGGAAAATGTATAGAGAGAAACCCCAACACTTAAAAACTAGAGATATCAAATCAATATTTTAAAAAAAATCTATCCAAGGACAAGTGAGAAAGAGGAGTATCTGAAGTCAGTGCAAAAGAAAAGAAATCACAAAGATTAGCATAGAAATGAAATAAAAATTGAAAACCAATAAGGATAATTAAAAAACCCAAAATCTGGTGTTTTCAAAAGATCAAGTACACATGGCAAAACCATCAGCATTATTGAAAAGGAAAATGAGCACAAAGTTTTAAATTATTAAAATCAGGAATGAGGGAACAGACACTACTGACATTTGGAGAAAGATTATCCCTAGAAAATTAAAGATCTAACACCTAAGCTGTGCACCCTAGAACAAATATCTTACTCTGGAAGCATTTCTATTTCCTGGCCTATACAGAATTGAAGTTGTCTGGATCATTCATTTTCAAACATTTTATAAATAGGCAAATAATTTTTTAAAAAATCTTACAAGAAAATATCAAGTAAGTAAGAAATTGATTTAAAGTATAACTTAGAGAATGTGTTTTCCTGGCAGAACCCAAGAGCACTACAGAAAAAGATTTCTAAATTCCTAAACTAGACAGTTCATAAGATTTCTTCCAGTTCTAACTTAATATCTATATTAAATTATACTCTATGTTATAATTATAAAGCATAATTTGTATTTCCACTAGATGGTGCTAATATGTTTCATTTTCTATTAAAATCGGTTTGTACATGATTATTTTAAACTTAATAATTTGTCCTGGTACACAGATAAATCCTTAATCTTTTTAATATGTTTTTTCACAATTCATACATACATACAATACACTCTGATCATATTCACCTTTCACCTTCTCCCAGATTCTTCTCTCATGTCTCCTTCCCAACTTCATACTTTCTTCTTTGATATGCAGTGTGTGTATACATATAAAATATTGTTTCTGTATAACTTTTCAAACATCCTTAGTATAAGTTATTTGCTACCATCCAAGCCCTTCCTCTACCCTATGCTCCCATCTCCCTCCTTACCTAAAACCCCTTACCCTCTTCATATAGCCCATGTTCTATTATGACCCTTCCCAAATTCCTCTGAATGAGGTAACACAAACCTGTGGTGAATATGTAAGGGCTTCTGAAATGCAGACTCTTAAAAAGGGCATATGAAGTCAACTAAAGACTTGCTTCTGTCAGGAACACCTGGTCCTGGTCAACAGGTGTACCTCGGGAGGAGGACATCAGACTGACTAATGAGAAGACAACCTGATGCATAATTAAGAGGTAGCAATATAAAAGAAAACCCAGGAAACTGGGGGGGGGGGGGCTTTTGCTTGGCATTGCTTTGCATAGCTGCTCATCATTGCTTTTCTTCGAAAGACTCCAGACAACACCCTGCCAAAAGGTGTGGCTGCCAAATCCAGGGCCAAGACCTGCCAGAGACCACAGTGCCAAGTGAAAGACAGCAATGGCCAGCT
>CAJQZJ010000217.1:191073-209710 GCA_907164525.1 Lophiomys imhausi
GCTAGAGTCTCATAATTAAATTTTGAGACTCTAGCTATCTGTTCTTCAACCACCTCAGAGACCTGAGAGGGATAAATATATCTGATTTTATAGGAAGTACAGGGCCTGCAGCTTCCCAAACTAAGAAATGACATACCTGTGGCTGCCTGGACAGTTCCCATTTTCTCTCCATACATTACAGCATCGATCTTCAGTCATCCACCCCTCTTGAGAGTGGGCTGTACATTCTGATTTAAGCACAGATAGTGATGAGGTCCTGGAAAATAGCACTGCTGCTTGCCTCCTTGCCTTTGCTTCTTGCTAGTGAGTTCATCTAACTCTGTTGCTGTAGCCATTCTTTGCTGACACCAGAATCCACCTTCATCAGGTTCTACTGTGAACTGAAGGCTAGTGACTGACTCCCTTGGGAATCTTCAATGCCTATGGCACCAGATTGAAACTGTTGAGGCATCTAGCTTCATGAACTGAACAGAAACCAAGTTCTCTGCCTCTCCAATGTGCAGAGAGCCATTGTTGGTTACATGTCATTATAATAAATTCTTTTTATAACATATATATTTTCTATCAGTTCTACTCCTCTAGAGAATTCTAAATAACATACATTAAAGAAGCAAATAAACTTGGCATGTTGGCTTCTGAAGTCAGAAAAGATTTAAATGGCCAAAGAACTACACAGTAAATATTAACAGGTCTCTATCATAATATCTCTGAATTGTCATGTTTTTACATTACCTAAGTTAGAATGAACTCTCTTTACATTTATTCTGCTTGCCTGTTTCTACTCCAAGGTTGTAATAGAGTACATGAAGATATTTTGTCTGTAATGTAAAAGATAAATAATTAAATAAACAAACAAATGAATAAATTCATTATTTTCTTCAAGTTAAAAAAATATCAATAGCTGTTCAGAGTCTTAAAAACAGGCCAGGAGTGGAGGCACACACCTTTCACCCTACCACTCAGGAGACAAATTCAGACAGATCTCTATGTGTTTGAGGCCTTTGTGGTATCCATATGAGTTCTAGGCCAGCCAAGACTACATAAATAACCATCATTAGCAAAAAATGTCAATTTATATAAGAGAGGTACAAAGCATTCAACTTGGGACTTCAGTTACATATGAAAAATATTACAACAGATTATTAATAGAACTTGAAAGTCCCTTCATAACTACCAATAAGAAATTTGATAACATAAAATAATAAGATTCCCCATGTTCGTGGATTTGTAAAATTAATATTGTGAAAATAACCATCTTACCAAATTAAAATTCAGCTCAATCCCATCAAAATTTCAACACAATTCTTCATAGAAATTATAAAAAATAATCTTAAATTTCATATAGAAACACAAAAATTAACCAGGATAACCAAAATAATCCTGATCAATGAAAGAACTGCTAGAGGAACCATCATCCATGGTTTAAGTTATACTACAGTGTAACAGTAATTTAAAAAATAGCATGGTATTGACATAAAACAACCACATTGATTAATGGAATAGAATTAAGGACCTGGATACAAGTCCATGGATACACAGCCACCTGATTTTGACAAAGAGGTCGAAGATACACACTGCAGAAAAGAAAGCACCTTCAACAAATGGTTCTGGTCTAAGTAAATAGTTACATGAGGAAGAATGAAATTAGATCCTTATCTCTCAACCTGAATAAAACTCAACTCCAAAATGATCAAATACCTCAATAGAAGACCTGATACCCTAAATATGATAAAAGAGAAAGAAGGGACTACGTTTCAGTTCAAACACTCAGAGAAGGACTTTTTGAATAGGTCTCTGATAGTACAGGTATTGAGACCAACAACTGACAAATGGAACCTCATAAAACCAAAACCCTTCTGTATAGCAGGGGACATCATCATTTGAGTTAAGAGGAATCATACAGAATGGGAAAAATCTTTACCTACTACTACACATCTGACAGAGGGTTAGTGTCTACAATATATAAAGAACTTTTAAAAAACCCTAAGTATCAAGAAAACAAATAACCCAATAGAAAATTCTCAAAATATGAAATGGCAAATGGTTGAGAAATATTTTTTTGAATGTTCAACATCCTTAATCATCAGAAAAATGCAAATCAACACTACTTTGAGATTTCATCTTACTCTAGTAAGAATGGCAAAGATAGAATAAATGCTGGTGTGGATATAAGGAAAGGGAAACACTCACTGCACTGATGGTGGGTATAAAAATTGGTTGCAGCTACTATAAAAATCAGTGTGGTGGTTGCTCAAAGTGCCAGGAATATATCTGTCATATGACCTAGCTGTGCTATTCTTAGACATATACCTAAAGGATTCTATATCCTACTATGGAGATACTTGCTCAAGTATCTCTATATCACAATAGCCAGGATATGGAAACATCCTTGACATCTACAAACTGATGAGTAGAAAATGAAATTATGATATAGATAATGAAAATGTGATACATTTACACAATGGAATATGACTCAGTTGGTAAGAAAAGTAAAATTATATAATTTTTAGTTAAAAGGATGGAACTGCAAATAATCAACCTGAATGAGGTAACCTAGACCAAGAAAGACAAACATCGTATGTTTTCTCTCATATGTGGATGCCAGCTTTGATATTTAATATGTGTTTCATTTGGAATACCCATTATGGCCAAGGAACTAGTAAGGAGCCATAGAGTTGGGGAGGGCTTTGAAAGGAAGAGAGATAAACTCCAGTTACATAATGGGGAAAGTGGTATAATTGAATAAGTAGGGTTAAATGAGGTGGAGGATGGAAGGACAGGATCAAGGATGAAATATGGGGAGGAATAGCTAATTTTAAAGGCCTTTTGAAAAATTCATATGGAAACCTACTGCTATAGAAGCTTCCTAAAATATATAAATATTCATATACATAAATTTAAAAGTTTAAATGAAGTTACCCTTTAATGGTGAGTGTAAGTGTTACAGCTCAGATAGAAAGATATCCTGGAAGTTGGGAATCAAGGAATACCACAAAGGCATACAAAGATGCTTACTGACTCCCTTTTCTCCTGCATTCTCCTGGCTTTCTCTGACTCCAGCCTTCAGTCCTGCAGCTTCAGCTTAGCCCCCCCTTGGAGCTTATAGGAACACACCCACACAGTGTTCCATTTTGTGACTCTCTCTCTTCCTCCATAGACTTGGATTTTATTATTACAGCTTGGTCTCAGTACTGATCAATGGCCAAAACATGGTACACTTAATTTCCAAATTCTCACAGATTGTAACAACTACACAAACAAATGAGCCCCAAATCTGTTACATCTAAACTTGCCCTGCTTCACACTTCCAAAAGTCTCTTATCTATAAGGTTCTACTTCCCACTCTTAAGAATATTTTATCTCTATTATTTCTTTGCACTTTTCTCTCGAAAATAATATCTTAAAAATATGCTATAAACTCTTATCTCAGGATTTGTAAGAAACCCATGGGGTGTGGTTTAAAAAATCTATAGGGGAGAACTGCTACTATAATGGTGCTAAATGGACACAGTATTACACTGACTCCTAAAGACTTAATGTATACCTACAGATTGGTGCATTTCTCAGCCCTTGTCAGAGAGGTTTACTCTTGTAGTAGATGATGATTAACACAGAGATTCACAATTGGTCAACTTGCACAGAAAAATAGACTTTGGACTACTCAGCTCCAACTGCATCTCTAGATTGCACCCCTTCCCCAGAGGCTCAGGGACTTTATGGAAAAGGAGGATAGGAAAAAAAAAAAACAGAGGCAGTGGATGAATAAAACAGGGCTGTCACAGCAACTGAACTCTCAGACATGGTGAACTCACAGCAGTTATGATAAAATATACAAGATTTTTCACAAGTTCAAGAAAGACAAAACTTCCAGAATGGAGTGGAGGCTAGGGGTGAGCATGAGCTATTGATAACCATAGCTGCTTGAGACAGTCATTTTTCTTTAATGCTATGACCCCAGGCAGATCTACCAGGATCCTGGGTCCCATACCTAAGAGTATTTGGGCAACACAAATTGGATTTGATGGGATTTATTTCAAGTTTTCTCATTTTTTTTAACTCAAAAAAATTTATCTTGTTAATTTCACATCATGTACCCTGTTCCCTCCCACCTCCCCCCATACCCACCCTCCACCCTTGCAATCTGTCCCAACATAAAAAATAAAAGTTCATTGTGGAAGCTGTAGTGTATCTCAGTATGTCCCACAATATTCCCTTTTGTCCATACATTCTGCACATGTTCATTATAATGACTCCTTGGTCTGGTATGAGGCCCCTGGTTTCCGCTACTTCGTCAGACTGGAACCTCACTGGAACTCCTCTCAGATATGCTGTAACTGTCCTGTGTCATGGAGATCCTGCAGTCCTGGGTTGTGGAATGGGCCTCTTCTTGCACTCCAGCAGTTCATCCATGGGGTAGATGTTAGGGTGGCCCAACTCAAAGCCCTGGTTCTGGACCTGCAACCCCCACTTGCATGACCAGTTCTACTATGGAAAGGTGCAGGGCCTGCTCTCTTGAGTGCTGCAGCATGTGAGGGGCAGGGACAGCTCTCCTGCTCTTGTGACCCCATCTGAGCCAGATCCTCATGTCGGCCAATGGTGGTGAGGGCAAAAGGGAGGGTAAGGGATCCCTCCCTAGCCAACACCACCACATAGCAGACAGAAGACCGGGCTGGCTCTCCCACACTCACTCCCTCAGGACTGACACACCCACAACCCTCATATCCAGGACCAGCTGTACTGTGCTATCCAGGAAAGGTGCAGGGCCTGCTCTCCCAGTACTTCAGCAGGGACAGCTGTTCTGCTCTTGTGACCCCTTCTGGGCCAGATCTCCTGTTGGCCAATGGTGGTGAGGGCAAAAGGGAGGGGAGGGCATCTCTCCCTAGCCAACACCACCACATAGCAGACCAAAGGCAGGGCTGATGATGGGATTTTTTTTAAAGGAAAGTACAGGGCTAGAAAAAGGGCTAAGAGCTGAGTGGTTACTGGCTGCTCCTCCATAGGACCCAGGTTTGATTCCCAACACCTACATAGTAGCTAATACCTCTGTAAATCTAGTCCTAGAGGCTCCAACACCCTCTCTGGTTTCGGTAGACACCAGAAACACAGGCATACATGTGGTGTCCAGACATACATGCAAGCATAATAATATTTTTTGGGAGGAGACAGACTCTCACTATGTAGCTCTGGCTGTCCTGGAACTCACTCTGCAGACCAGGACGGCATGAACCTCACAGGGATCTGTCTGCTTCTGCCTCCTGAGTGCTGGGTAAAAGGTATGCACCACTATGTCTGGCTCACATAAATATAATTTTTTTTTAAATTTAAAGATACAAAATTGAGTAGGTAGGGAGGTGGAAGTAAGTCTAGGAGGCATTAGGGAATAAATATGATCAAAATGCATTGTATGAAATTCTCAATGTATTAATAAAAATATTTTAAAAAGAAATCTGGCCAAGTATGATGGCACATACTTTAATCCCAGCACTTGGGAGGCAGAGGCAGGTAGATCTCTGTGAGTTCAAGGCCAGCCTCGTTTACAGAGTGAGTTATAGGACAGCCACACACAGAAAAACTCTGTCTCAAAACAAAAACAAAACTGATCAGTTGCTTAGCAAAATGGTAAACAAAAATATTGCCTTGGGTTGTCAGATCCAGTAAAAAACATTAGAATAGGAAATATACTCAAAGATAAAATAAAATTCTCAAAAATTCTAAATTTTGAAAATATTGAAAGAACTATCCAGCTATAAATCTTTTTTGGAAATAGTTTAATGGTCTCTTTAAATTTTCTTTATATAAATTATCATTGAGACAAATCATTGAGAAAGTATATGAGTTAAGCCATAGGAAAATACTGTTATAGGTAAATCAATATATAAAAAATATATCAATAGCATGTTTTTTATAGAATTTTCAACTCTCAAAATATTAGAAAATGCCATGCAAAGCTGTTTTATAATTCTACTAATGCTCCTTGAGTATTTAAGGAAATCACCTACCTAGAATTCTATCCTTAAAAAAGGAATTATTTTTAAGTTTTGTAAGACCAAGACTAGGAAGCAGAACCTCAATTAAGAATGAAGGAGAAAAAGAGTGAAGATCTGAGGCAAGTTATTCATGAGCAATGTGTAAAGCCTTAGCTTTCTTTTATAAAAATTTCACTTTGAATAACACTATATTCAAAAAGTCTAAATTCAATACACATGACTAAGCATCCCAGATCTACTGCATATCTGAATCTGAAGTAAAGAATAGTCTTGTTAATCTTGCTAATATGTTTGAAAAGTATCCATTGGTATTTAAATGTATTCCTGACACTGCAGCAAAAACAGTTTAACTCATTACATGCTCCAGATCCCACAGGTTCACACAAGGCCATCCCACTTATGTAGCTATAATGCTGTTCTCACCAAGTTACTGCACAGAGGCCTAAACTAAACTGGTTCAGAGGAAAATGTAAAACAAAAATCTGATAAACAATTATGAATATTAAGCCTTTATACAGTTTCTTCAGTGTTTTCTGTTTATGTTGTCACCTCTTCTACAAATCTATTTACACAAAATGCTACTTCTTAGAGGGGAAAAATAACAAAATACTAAACATAGCAACAAAAGTATTAAAGGATAAGAAAAAATTTGAAGGCATTTGTAGCAATTTTTAAATTCGATGATCAAAAATTACCATGCTGCTTCATTGACTAATTTATTTATATATTTAATAACAATGATTTACTAAGCATAGTAGGCATTGTTCTAGGAATTAAGTACATATCACTGAACAAAATGGACATAAGTTCCTGTCTTCATGAAACATTTCTAAAATGATGTGAAATAAAAATAGTTATTTAAAAAATGTTTGCACCAGGTGTGGTAGTGCATGACTTAAATCCCAGCACTCGGGAGGTAGAGGCAGGTGGATCTCTGTGAGTTGGAGGCTGGCCTGGTCTACAAAGTGAGTCCAAGAAAGACAAGGCTTGCTACGCAGAGAAACCTTGTCTCCAAAAACAAAAACAACAACAAAAAAAAGAAAGAAAAAAGAAAAGTTTCCATGCCCTAGACCCTGGCTTTGATTCATAGCACTGGAAAAAATATGGGAAAGGACAAAAGAGAAAAAACAAACAGGAAAGATTTTTCTTAGCCTTACATGGGATGCTAAAACGTATGAACTGACATTTCCAGGAGAAAAAAAAAGGGTTATATCTATGTTAAAGATTCTACAAGCTTAGGCAGCATTGGGCTGAGGACTGTAGCTCATTATCATGCACGAGGCTCTGGGTTTGAACACCTGTGCTCCATAAACTGGATGTGGTGCTGCATGCCTGTAATCCCAGAACTTGAGAAGGGAGGCAGGAAGATCATAAGTATGAGCTCTGCAAAACTGGTCCCAAACTCAAAAGTGGAATATAGCCTACACTTTAATTCAACAAGGATTATTGGCAATGCTAACACAAATATAACCTAAGGTAGTTATGGGACAGTGGCCAACACTTTTTAGTGCAGAGGTTAGGGCTAATGATATATGGAAATTCTCTATTATGGAAAACAGTAGATGAGTCATGGAAGCTAAGGCCCTATACCTTAAGAGCCTATGTTTCCTGATTAAGTAAGTCGCCATTGGAAAGTAAATGAGCAATATTACAAAATTACTCCCATTGAAGCCTCACATCCCTTTCTAATTATAAAATAATAACATTTGCTTATGCCCACAAAAATCTATAAAATACTGACTTTTCATAAAATTGGCCTCTTGTCTCTGCCTCTGTCACTAAAACATTTGGTACATGGAGAAAGGATTTTGTTGAGAAGGAATGATACTGTATGGTTATTATGATTTCTTGTGTTACATACTATGTTTACTTCTCCAAACTGAAATCTGGTCTAATACCAAGATAACAGAACAAATCAAATAATTACTAACAAATAAGAGCTATAAAGATGTAGATATAAAATACCAATCTATTTCACACAAAATTATGGCTATGGAATAAAACTAGCCAAAGGAAAACTTATCATTAAAAGTAATGAAACACCTAAACTGGGCACAGTGGCACACATCTTTAATCCCACGACTTGGGAGGGAGAGGCACGCAAGTCTCTGTAAGTTTAAGGTGAGCCTGGTTTACAAAGTGAGTCCAGGACAGCCAGAGCTACACAGAGAAACCCTGTCTTAAAAAAAAAAAAAAACATACAAAGAAAATAGACATGCAAGTCTAGAACACACTACTCATCTAGAAAAAGAAGTATTAAAGCTCCAGGCACCTCCAGACACTGCTGTATTGACTAGCCCAGAAATAATCATTTGATACTAAGACTGACTTTACAATGCTAAAATGAAACACCTAAGCTGGGCACAGTGGCACACATCTTTAATCCCACAACTTGGGAGGCAGAGGCACGCAAATCTCTGTAAGTTTAAGATGAGCCTGGTTTACAAAATGAGTCCAGGACAGCCATTGGAATGTAAATGGACAATATTACAAAATTACTCCCATTGAAGATGGGAGTGTTCCCCTTTCATAGATGATAGGCCCAACTTATTATTGCTAATTAAAATTATCCTGTCCACCAATCTTTGTGTTTGATATGAGGCTTTTTATTTTAATTAAATAAATATTTTTCCCATTTTCCCTTTTTGCCTTATCATAATAGTATGTGTGCATGTGTGCTGTGGTATATGTATTCATGTCTGGACATACATATGGTGGCCAGACCCTGATGTTACATAGCTTCATCATTTGTTTTCCATCTTATTATTTTGCGACAAGGTCTTTCATTGAATCTAAAGTTCACCAATTTGCTAGACTAGCTGGCAGAGAGCTGTTTGTCATTAAGGATCCATCTGTGCTGACAACCTTAGGACACCCCTATGTCAGGATTACAAATATGAGTCCTGAAAAGAAAGCATCTTCAACAAATGGTGCTGGTCTAACTGGATGTCAACATGTAGAAGAATGCAAATAGACTCATATTTACCACCTTGTATAACACTTAAGTCCAAGTGGATCAAAGACCTCAACATAAAACTGGATATACTAAAACTAACAGAAGAGAAAGTGGGTAAAGTCCTCAAACTCATTGGCACAGGTGACAACTTCCTGAACAGAACACCAATAGCTCTGGCTCTAAGACCAACAATCAATAAATGGGACCTTATGAAACTGAAAAGCTTATGTAAGGCAAAGGACACCATCAAAAGGACAAAACAGCACCCGCAAGAATGGGAAAAGATATTCATCAGCCCCACATCTGATAGAGCGCTAATATCCAAAATTTATTTTAAAAAACTCAAGAGATTAAACACCAAGAAAGCAAATAATCCAATCAAAAAATGGGAAACAGAGCTAAACCGAGAATTCACAACGGAGGAATCTCTCTAATGGCCAAGGGACACTTGAAGAAATGGTCAACATCCTTAATCATCAGAGAAATGCAAGTCAAGAGGACTCTGAGATTCCATTGCACACATGTCAGAATGGCTAGGATCAAAAATTCAAGTGACAGCACATGCTGGCAAGGTTGTGGAGAAGGGGGAACACTCCTCCATTGCTGGTGGGAGTGCAAACTTGTACAACTACTATGGAAATCAGTCTGGCAATATCTCAGAAACCTTAAAATAGCTGTACCTCAAGACCCAACCATACCACTCCTGGGTATACATCCAAACGATTCCTCACCAAACCACAAGGACATCGGCTCAACTATGTTCATAGCAGCTTTATTCGTAATAGCTAAAAACTGGAAACAACTCAGATGCCCTTCAATCGAAGAATGGATTTAAAAAAAAAAAAACTGTGGTGCATTTACACAATGGAATACTACTTAGCTATCAGAAACAAGGAAATCATGCAATTTGCAACCAAATGGATGGAACTGGAAAAGATCATCCTGACTGAGCTTACCCAAACCCAGAAAGATACACATGGCATGTATTCACTTATAACTGGATTCTAGCCATATAGTACAGGATAACTATCCTAAAGCCAACAGACCAAAAGGAACAGGACCTAGCAGATCTATCCTAAGATCCAAACAGATGCTGAGACACACAGCCAAACATTAGGTGGAGCTCTGAGAACCCTGTATAAGAGAGGGAGGAGGAATAGAGAGACCTGGAGGAGACAAGAATATCACATGAAGATCAACAGAACCAACCAACCTAGGCCCCTAGAGGCTTACAGAGACTGAAACACTAAACGAAAAAAGTAGAAAAAAGCTTAGACTAGACCTAATCCCTCCCATACATATATAGATGATAGGCAACTTAGTCTTCATATACATCCCTTCGCAAGTAGGGGTGGGGTGCTGTCTCAGTCATGGACTCTGTTACCTGTTAGTGGGACACTTTACCCTACCTGGGCTGCCATGTCTGGCCCCAGAGCAAGAGGAAGCTCTTAACCCTCATGTGACTGATGAACTGAAGGGGTTGATAGGTAGGGGCCCTCCTCACCTGAAAAGAAGGATAGGAGGAAAAGGAGGAAGAGGGTGGGAGGGTGGGACTAGAAGGGGAGGAGGGAGGGGGCTGTGATAGAGCTGTAACTTGATTTAATAAATAAATCTTTAAAAGAAAGAAAGAAAACAAATCAAAAAAATGTGTGCCCCAAAACCAGGCCTTTGTGTTGGTGACAGGAATACACACTCAAGGTCCTCATTTCTATGCAGCAAGCTCTTTACAAACTGAACCATCACCCTGAGCCAAAGATTATTTTTTCCGCCTCACATTTCTAATTTATTTTTTTCTCTTGATTTTGTTGTCTTCTAAACATTAATACATCATGCTTTTTTTTGAGACAGGGTTTCTCTGTGTATCCATGGCTGTCCTAGACTCACTTTGCAGACCAGTCTGGCCTTGAACTCACAGAGATCTGCCTCCTGAGTGCTGGAATTAAAGGTGTGTGCTACCATGCCCAGCAATCATGCATTTTTATATTTTTCAATTATTATATTAAAGAAATAATAGATCACTCATTTTATACTTTATTAAATTATATTAAAAATTAATCAAGTGTTGATTGCCTAGTTTTAAGATACTTGCCTTGTACTCTTTCCTTACCAAGCTTCCTCTAATCCTAAAATATTTCAATAATTGTTTTTCACAGAATTCTAAATTGTAAATGTATATATCCAATTTTCTAGATATTTTCTCTCTGCCTCTGAATACTAATAAAGCATTACCTTCTCCTGCACATACTTTGCAATGAGATACAGGAGGAATGTCTCAGGCAAAGAAAAAGAATAGGTTGAATTCATTAATTAATTTTAAGTGAATTGTTAGCTCTATAAACTCCTCTCCAACCCTTAGCCTATCATGTCCTCTCATTGTAGATATCCTGCTTTGTATTTTCAGGTCCCTTTATCTAAGCTTTAAGCCCACCAAAAACTACACACTCTAAATAACTGTACTAACCTTTAGAACTAAGAGCACAATTCTAATAACATAATTCTATCACATGCCCCCAAACAAAAAACAAACTCCTATTTCTAAACTTGTAGTCATTTATTAGTAGCTTCATCTTGACAAAGTTATAACTATTCAGTTACATATCATCCTGAGGATTCTAATCCAGTCCTCTCTTTGCTTTGCTTCCCTTTACCATATCTAACACTGCACAAATTAGTTTCTTTTGCCCCAGTACTACTTATGTCCTTTCATGTTGTTGGATATACAATTCAATATCCATTTAATAACAAAGAATTTTAAAGAAAAGTTTCTATATTCTAGTAATTTATAGTCTAAAAGACAGCAACAGAGCCAAAAGGGACAGTAAACACCATACAAATGTCAACAATCCAGAGACTATTAAAATTGTTATTAAAATTAACAAGAAGGCTAGATTGTAGCTCTGTTAGAGGGCCTGTCTAGTGTACACAAAACCCTGGGTTCCATCTCTAATACTATATGAACTGGGCATGGTGGCACACACATGCAATCCAAAAATCCAAGTGTAGGGATAAAGTTATTGTGTAATTCAAATGCTAATTTCTGTACCCACCATATCTGTTTATAATCCTTATTCTGAGCAGCTCCTTTCTAAATGTTATGTGAACACTGCTCCCCAATTGTCCCCTGATATGCCCAATAAAGTAGCTTACAGCTAATCACTGAGCAGGGAAAAGAATAGGCCTGGAATTCCTGCTCTCCAAGGAAAGAGGATTTAGAAGAGGAAGTAGGATTCAGCCACAAGCAAGAGATCAGGAGAGAGCCAACTGAAGCAGGAAAGCCAGCGGCAAAGAGCAGGTATCTCTGGGATTTATGCTGGGAGGAAGCCAGATTAGTTTAGGATTAGGAATAAAATAATAACTGCTCACTTCTTGTGTTGTGAAGCTTGTTTAACAAATAATATAATAGAGTCTCAATTATTTGGGTGAAAGCCAGGTTATATATACTTACACTAACACTCAAGAGGTGGAAACAGGAAAATAAGAAGTTCAAGGTGACCCCGGGCTACATCAGACATTAGCTCAGAAACCACAAAAATAATAGAGTTCAGAGAAGTTGCTGGATACTAAACAAATATTTAAAGTCACCTACATTTTTTCATCTTTCAGTTTTGTGACTTGAAATGCATGCTAGACAAGTGTTCTCCTGTTGAACTATATCTCTAATCTCCTTTTCACTTTTTATTTTGAGACAGTATCTTACTAAGTTTTCATAGCTGGCCTTGAACTTGCAAATCCTTCTCCCTCAGCCCCCCAAGTAGCCAGGATTATAGGCCTGTAACACAAGACCTAATTTAAAAATATAATCTTTAGGGCTGGAGAGATGGCTCAGAGGTTAAGAGCACTGACTGCTCTTCCAGAGGTCCTGGATTCAATTCCCAGCAACCACATGGTGGCTCACAACCATCTATAATGAGATCTGGCACCCTCTTCTGGTGTGCAGGCATACATACTTCAATGCAGAACATTGTATGTATAAATAAATAAATAGATAGATAGATAGATAGATAAATAAATAAATAAACAAATAAATAAATTGTTAAAAATATTTTAAAATAGATTCCAGCCAGGAGCAGCAGGAAGGAGGCACACACCATGGGTTAGAAAAAGGAACCTCATTCCACATGGCCAGGAACATCGGCATATCGTGGAGAATGGCAGTCCAAGGGGACGTATGTATATATGGGGTCATATTTGGGTAATAGAATTAAGAGCTAGCTTAGATGGGCTAGGATTGCACAATTCAGGCCAAGGCTTGTTAAAATCCACGTGGTGTCCTGTGTGCTCATTTATAATGTCTGCTTAAAGATTAACAGCCGCCGAAACAAGCAACAATAACCTAAATACTGTTAAGTAATTTATTAGCCATATTTTTATACATACGGCACCCAACGTGGGGCAATTAGAATCCATGCTTACAGTGTGAGAAGGCCCCAGTGAAAGCCGGTTTCCTAGCCCAAGAGCAGGGAACCGAACTCAAATACATTTCAAAGGTGCTGCTACCTTAGCAAAAGCTGTGGCTGGCAGCAAAGGCAGAGAGCTGAGGTTTAGCTCTCCTTATGTACTAAAAAGCTGGCAGCCTTCTAAACAGAATTTGAGAGCGGAATTAACCGCCCAGATTAAAAATGGAGGAATTCATAATGCCTCAATACTTTTGGATTCCAATTGAGTTTATTCCTCTGAGCATCCAAATGATTTTTACCCTGACAATTGTGGTTCTGTGTATCTTTTTTGAGAAAGTTCAGACTAGGATAGTCTTAAAGGAAAGAATTTACAGATGGAATGCTAAATTGCCAAGAATGATAATGAAGGAAAGAGGGAGGCCCTTCCTGATAAATAAGAGAAAATTGATGGCAGCTGGAGCTAAGAGCTCCCTGGGTACTAGGTGCCTGTCAGGAGTTTCTGGTATTGGTCCACCATTGAAACACAGCCAAAACTAGATTCCAAGGAATAATGAACAAAACTTTAGTTGCAGCATGGGATGGCATGGTTCTCAGAATGTTGTTTCTTTGCTTGATTTTTGTTTAGATGTCTTTGATTTTTCTATATCAGGAGGTAGAAAGGATATTTTTCTGGTTTGGCATTGCTAAAACAAATGAGATTTTTTGGGCAGATTTCGAATTGTCATTACAGTTCAAGGTTGCTCTTTGGGTTACAGAGATACAAAATCTGGGATTTAAGTGAAATATTTGAGCAGGGTGGTACTGGCACACACCCTTAATCCCATCACACTAGAGGAAGAAACAGGCAGATCTCTGGATTCTAGACCAGCCTGGTTTAAACAGTGAAGGCAGGGCAGGAAACCTGCTGATAATATAAGGCTACTAACTAAAGACAGTCTAGAATTCAAAAAATGACACATTTTTTCCTTGATGTTAAGTTTAACAATGTCCTTACTGATCTAATGAATAAATACACATAATCTTAAACTTGTGTAAAAAGAAAGGAGTTACAAGCCATTCTTCTTAGTTGTGGGGCTCCCACTGGAGAACTGGTTTCAAGAGACATTTTGCCCTGAAGGAGATATGTTAATCTCTGGGAGTGAAGGTGCATGCCTTTAATCCCAGAATTTTGGAGGCAGAAGCAGGCTAATCTCTGTGAGTTCAAGGCTAGCCTGGTGCAAAGTGAGTCCAGGACAAGAATACACAGAGAAATCCTGTCTCAGAAAAGAAAAGGAGAGAGAGAGAGAGAAAGAGATATATTCTGTTAACCAATATAAGGACCCAGAGTTAGGTTTGGGAAGAACATGCAAACAGCATGCCTCTCACAGCCAACAGTTAAGAAAAGCTAACATAAAATAGCACATCATGCTATTTTACACCAATCTCCTTAAAAATGGAGTTTCCATGGGAGAATTGGAACTCAAACTAATACAAAATGGTTTAATTAATGCTATTGTTTAATAAGGGTAATTCAATTATTTAAATTCATACCTTGATCTCAAAATTTGGGAGACAAGGTTAAAACAGTTTCCTTGTGTGTTCAAGGCCAATCTAACTTACAGAGCTCTACAGAGCAAATCAAGACAGCCCAAGCTACAAAGAGAAACCCTGTCTCAATAAGGATAGATATATCCACATAGAAATTAAATCTCCAAAGAAAGGAGAAAAGGAAAGAAGAAATATATAAATGCATAACTTTGATCCCAAAACATGGGACACAAAGACAGAGACAGATTGCTTCCTTTTGAGTTTGAGGCCAACCTAACCTACAAAAAGCCAGAACAACACAGAATAAACCTGTTCTAATCAATTAATAAATTTATGTCAACTGTAGAGAATACTTAAACTCAATACAGTCTTATGCTGTATTTTCAATTTAAAATAGATTATATATAGCATATATATCTAATACTACTGCATGCCATCCTTTCATATGGCATGAATTGAGACTTATAAATGTCTTTCTTCTGTTCAAACAAAGAACAGAAAAATATCCCTTAATTGATTTGTGCATTCTGCACATCGAAGGCATCTTTGGTAATTGAAGAAATATATGTTACTTGTGAGAAATTATATATTTTCAGGACAATGGTACCTGAGTCCAAAGAAGACAAGACACGTAACTCAAATGATCCAGCCTCACAGACTGCCTCAAAGGCTGTTTCCTCAAAAATCTGCATCCAGAGGAACTTCAAACAGCTTGCTGAGATGGCCCAGCCTCAAAGACTTTTCCAGACAAGACATCAATAAAGCCCTGAACTTTCCTACCCAAAGTCCAGACTACACACTGCTCAGGACATTCAAATTGCTGAGCACATAGAGATTGGACAACAAATGTTACAATTAACTTGATTAACCATTTTTTCCATTTTATTTGGGCCCCCAAACAGGTTTTCTGCATCCCAATTCAGCAGGAAGAAGTTTAAAGAGAGCGATGTCCTATCCCCAAAAAGTGGTGTGGATGATTCTTTGATCATTTGATGTGTTATAAATGTTGTTTAGGGGTAATGGCTACAAATTGTCATATGGTCTTGTTAAGCATGGTATAGAAAGTTAGACTTGAAGATTTCTTTTTCTTTTCTCTATCCTTCTTTCTCTCTTATATAGGGGGAAAGGAATTGAAAAGAAAAAGAGGGATATGATATATATATGTATATATATATAATATAGAAATGATAAGATATAAGGATAGATTATTGAATCTGCTCTGAAACTCAAAACTATTGTTATTTTTTAAATAAGGTTATCTTTTGATACATTGGTATAGAATTTTGTATATTGATACAAAAATAAGATTACTTTTGATTCATTGGTATAGAATTTTATATTTACATATATATTATGTATATTTCAACTTATATAAGGTATTGTGCCTATACAAATCATTTAAAAGTACAGGTTTACTTCCAATCCTTTTATGGGTTGCTATTGCAATCTATTTAGGAGTCTGGGTAATACAGGTTGATTACTGGCCAGTCAAGCTTCTGGTCATGTCAAATACTAGTCTTAATTTATCACAAAATAGACTTAATAGGTTAAACAGATACTAAATGGATAAAAATATACAGTTTGTTCATAGATAGAAGATAGATGATAGATAGATTTATAAATAAATCGATAGATGTCTTCAAAACCCTCAGAGGCATACAGAAAATGGCACTTAAAGATATTTTTATTATTTTAGGAATTGTTTGACTTAAGACAGACAGCTCCTGACAGCTCCCATTTACTTGGAAGAAGACAATGAGCATCAAAAAGAAATCTCCCATCAGGAGATAATTCCTATCGGGCAAAAATGCCCCGCTCTCTCAACAGACCATATATAGTCCAAAGATGGACCAGAGCTTAAATGTAGGTAAGTTGATGTCCTGATTCTGCAGAGACAGAATGGGAAAATCCTTATTTCCTGCTGCACAATTTAGCCTGTGAAAAATGCTTGGCCAGAAGGCTGAAGATGATGCTCCAATGATATCAAGAGATATTTGGGACTGTCTAGGCAACAAACTGTCATATTTCTTTTTGGAAGCTGCTCTCCTATGCTTCCTACTCACTCAAATAATAACTTTATCCCTTCTTATGTCTTTGATGGGGTTGAAGGCATAATAGTTTTAAAATTTCAATTGAACTTGAGTTGTTTAGGATTTAAAAAGATATTTTCAAGTCTAAATAAAATCTTTAGGTTTATAAATATAGGATATGATAGAAATTATTTTGGTTCAGAACTTTAGACACAGCAAGATAGATAAAATGATTTTTTCTTCTTTAAGATTGCCTGATACAAATAGGCTAAACATTATGTGTATAAATTTTATATATGGTTTTCTTGGTTGTTTCATATTTGTTCTTACTGTTTTTACTATATGAGTTAAAAATTCAGCTTTTTTTTAGACAAAAGGAGGGAATTGTTGGGGTAGTATTAAGCATTCTAAATGTTAATTAATTGGTCCTGCTTGCTGTCTATTACTTACATTGACTCTGATTGGTTAAATAAAATGCCGAGGCCTGAGATTGGGCAAAGACAGAGAAAGGTGGGACTTCCTGGGATTAGAGCAGGAAGCCTGTGCTTTAGACAGAAAAAAAGCATTCCAGCCAGGAGCAGCAGGAAGGAGGCATACACCATGGGCTAGAAAAAGGAACTTCATTCCACATGGCCAGGAACATCGGCATATCGTGGAGAATGGCAGTCTAAGGGGACGTATGTATATATGGGGTTTGGGTAATAGAATTAAGAGCTAGCTTAGATGGGCTAGGATTGCACAATTCAGGCCAAGGCTTGTTAAAATAAAAAAAAATATTTTAAAATATAATCTTTAACATACAATATTTACAAAAACTACTGAATGTGAGCTAATTTTATAAATATATTACAAAAACATACCAAAGGATAATTTAAAAGTTTATATAGTGGTTAAAATGTATTTTTGTAGCAGAACATTTACCTAACATACATGAAGCCCTGGGTTTGGTTCCTAGCACTATAAAGTTTATACAAGCAAGAATTTATCACATTTATCAATATGGTGGTTGAGTACCATAAAGATAGAAAATCTGTAAATGTTGCTTCAATCAATAACACAGTAGGCTGGGCTTGGTGGTGCACGCCTTTAATTCTAGCACTCGGGAGGCAGAAGAAGGTGGATCTCTGTAAGTTCAAGGCCAGCCTAGTCTACAAACCTAGTCTAAGACACCCAGGGCTCTGTTACACAGAGAAACTCTGTCTCAAAAACAAGACAATAACGACAAAAACAAAACAAAACAAAAAACAGTAGTTTTTCACCAAACATGACAAGTTAATTCTAATAGAATTCAGAAAAAACAATAGGACAATCCATCTAACACAGTAGGTATGGTAGCACATACCTATAATGAGAGTATGAGGCTAGCCTGTACTACATTAGAGCCTGCCATAAAATGGAAACAAAGAAGAGCTACCATAATGTTTAAGAACAAGATTTACTCTGTTAAGACTGTATTAAGTTGAATACTGTCCCCTCAAAATTTATGTCTACCTTTGAAAATCTTACCTGGAAGAAAATCTTACCTTTGCATTGTGATGAAAAAAATGTTCCAGATAACCGAAACAAGGAAGTGAAAGACCTCTACAGTAACTTTAAAACACTGAAGAAAGAAATTGAAGAAGATAATAGAAATGGAAAGATTCCCCACGCTAAGAAATCAGGCGCTGACCCGACCCGCGGGTCCTAGTAATTTGTGGGGGCGAGGAGGACCGCAACCTGAAAAAAGAACGGGCGAGAGAG
>CAJQZJ010000217.1:209720-228512 GCA_907164525.1 Lophiomys imhausi
GTGAGAGAAGGCCAGTCAGGATTGTGATAGCGGGCGGCTTCATCCTCAAGGGAGGCAGCATCACTGGGGCCCAAAGGCTCTGGGTCGGGGGGAGCGGCCAGAGCTGTCAGCATAGGAAAGCAGGGAGGACAGAGGGAAGCAGATTTTTGAAGGACAGGGTTGCAAAGGTGAGTGGAGGAGGGAGTCCACAGGTCGGAGACAGCTGGAGAATCAAAAGGAGGAGGCTGGAGAGAATGTAAATCTGGATAAAGGCGAGGCAGATCAGAAGGAGGGGAGTCCTGTTCAGGGGGGATGTCTATAAGAGTGAAAGGAACGGAGTCCTGAGACAGAGACCAAGAGGGGAGACGAGAAGAGCAGGTAGAATTTGGTCTGGACTGTGACAGACAATATTCTGCAACAGACAAAAGTTGACGCTTTCCTATATCCTTATCAGCATCTTCAATAATGTCCCTAATAATACCCCAGAAAGAGAAAATTGTCGCAGGAAGAGGAGAATTGTCTTCATTTTTGATTTTTTCTTTTAACTCACGGCCTACCTTTTGCCATTTCTTTGGATGAATAGTAGGACCATCTATTATGAACCACGGACAGCTTTTATCAATAAACACAAAGAAATTTATAAGATCCTTCTTTTTAACCCTTATTCCTCTCTCTCTGAGTGTATGTTTGAGGTCCTTTACAAAGGACGCCTCCTTTGACAGAGAATGGCCCATTCTTATGGGACGGAAATGAAAATAGACTAACTTGAGGACAACAGGTCGCGGGTGACGATCGCTGTCTCGCTCAATCTTAATGTCGTGTACACGCTTCGTCGAGAGTCCGTCCGGAGGGGTCCGTGCCTCGAGCCTCACGTTGGGCGCCACGTGACCCGACCCACGGGTCCTAGTAATTCGTGGGGGCGAGGAGGACCGCAACCTGAAAAAAGAACGGGCGAGAGAGGGAAAGGACTCAAGGAAGCAATTGCTTGTCAAGAGCCGTGTATTTGAGCGCAAAGCGCCTTTTTATAATATGCTTTACAAGGGGAGGAGGTGAGAGGGGCCAGGTGGTAGGAAAGTACAGAATCTTCTTGGCCTGTGCCCTGGACATTGTGTGATCTATCCATTTTTCTCAGAAGACACGGTACACTGCTTTGAATCAATCTGTAACTGCCAACCCATTTTTCTTCAGAAGACACGGTACACTGCTTTGAATCAATCTGTAACTGCCAACCTGAAACTTTGTGGTTACCAGGCAGTATGAAGCTGCAGGGGACATTGTGCAGGTGGGGAGAGGTAGGGGGTGAGGGTGAGAGGCGAGGGTCTTGGCTTCTGACAAGGCGCCACCCACAGACACCAGGTAAGTCTCCCAGCCCCTGCCCACCAACTCCCCTAAAAGCACACCCAACAGTGGTAAACTGCATCCCATAGCCTGTGCCCCATTTCCTGTCTGCTTTTCCGGAGGCTTACTTGCACCAGGGACACAAGGTAAGCCTCTTCTCTCCCAAGCCCCTGCCCACCAACTCACCTGAAAGCACACCCAACAGCGGTAAACTGCACTCCATACCCTGTGCTACATTTACTACCTTACAACTCTGCCTGCTTTCCATGAAGCCTGCTGGCACCAGGGACACCAGGTAAGCCCCCCCCCCAAACCCCTACCAGCCAAGTATCTCAGGGAGGAGCTAGAAACTTAGGACAACGGAAACTCAGGAATTTATGAGGGTGACCATAGCTGAGACTCCTAGAAATGGGGGATATGGAGCCTGAAACAGCCATTTCTTGTAACCAGAAATGACTTCCAATGGAGGGATTGGGACACCAAACCAGCCACAAAAACTTAGATTCACATTTGTCCTGCCTACAAGATGTGCAGGGATTAAAAAAATAGAGCAGAATTTGAGGGAAGGGCCAACCAATGACTGACCCAGCTTGAGACCTATGCCATGAAAGAGAGTTCACCACTGATACTGTTAATGATACTCTGCTGTACTTCTATACAGGCACCTAGCATAACTGTCATCTGAGAGGCTTCACTCAGCAACTGATGAAAACAGGTGCAGGGACCCACAGCCAAGTATTAGAGGGAGCTTGGTAAATTCTATGGAAGAGGGGGGAGGAAAGATTGAAGGAGCCAGAGAGATCAGGGACACCACAGGAAAACCTACAAAATCAACTAAACCAGGTGCATGGTAGCCCCACAGACACTGAACCACCAAACAGAGAGATAAGGTTTAGCTTTCCTTACGTACTAAAAAACTGACAGCCTTCTAAACAGAATTTGAGAGCGAAATTAATAGCCTAGATTAAAAATGGAGGAATTCATAATGCCTCAATACATTTGGATTCCAATTGAGTTTGTTCCTCTTAGCATGCAAATGATTTTTACTCTGACAATTGTGGTTCTGTGTATCTTTTTTGAGAAAGTTCATACTAGGATAGTCTTAAAGGAAGGAATTTACAGATGCAATGCTAAATTGCCAACAATGATAATGAAGGAAGGAGGGAGGCCCTTCCTGATAGACAATACAAAATTGGTGGCAGCTGGAGCTAAGAGCTCCCTGGGTACTAGGTGCCTGTCAGGAGTTTCTGGAATTGGCCCACCAGTGAAATGCAGCCAAAACTAGATTCCAAGGAATAATGAACAAAACTTTAGTTGCAGCATGGGATGGCATGGTTAGACATGCCAAGGCTTTTGGGATGTTGTTTCTTTGCTTGATTTTTGTTTAGATGTCTTTGATTTTCCTATATCAGGATGTAGAAAGGATATTCTTCTGGTTTGGCATTGCTAAAACATAAGAGATTTTTTTTAAGATTGTGGGCAGATTTCGAATTGTCACTACAGTTCAAAGTTGCTCTCTGGGTTACACTGTTACTAATATCTGGATTTAAGTGAAATATTTGATCAGGGTGGTACTGGCACACACCCTTAATCCCTTAATTCCATCACACTAGAGGAAGAAACAGATCTCTGGATTCTAGACCAGCCTGGTTTAAACAATGAAGGCAGGGCAGGGACCCTGCTGAGAGGACAAAGCTGCTTACTAAAGACAGTCTAGAATTAAAAAATGACACATTTTTCCCTTGATGTTAAGGTTAATAATGTCCTTACTGATCTAATGGATAAATACACAATCTTAAATTTACGTAAAGGAAAAAAGGTCACAAGCCAGTTTCCTTAGTTGTGTGGCTCCCACTGGAGAACTGGTTTCAAGAGGCATTTTGCCCCTAAAAGAGATATGTTAATCGCTGGGTGTGGTGGTGCACACCTTTAATCCCAGCACTTGGGAAACAAAGACAGGTGGATCCCTGACCTTCACCAAGGCTATCCTGGTGTACAAAGTGATTCCAGGACAAGGATACCCAGAGAAATCCTGCATCAGAAAAAAAAAAAAAAGAGGAGAGAGAAAGAGATATATTCTGTTAATCAACGTAAGGACCCAGAGTTAGGCTTGGGAAGAACTTGCAAACTGCATGACTCCCATAGCCAACAGTTAAGAAAAGCTAATATAAAATAGCACATCATGCTATTTTACACCAATCTCCTTAAGAATGGGGTTTCCGTGGGAGAAGTGGAACTCAAACTAATACAAAATGGTTTTGTTGGGGTAGTGTTAAGCATTCTAAATGTTAATTGGTCCTGTTTGCTGTCTGTTACTTACATTGACTCTGATTGGTTAAATAAATGCTGAGGCCTGAGATTGGGCAAAGACAGAGAAAGGTGGGACTTCCTGAGATTAGAGCAGGAAGCCTGCGTTTTAGACAGAAGATTCAGGCATTCCAGCAGCAGCAAGAAGAAGAAAGGACTCTAGCCAGCAGCAGGAAGAAGAAGACACACACCATGGGTTAGAAAAAGGAACCTCATTCCACATGGCCAGGAACATCGGCATATCATGGAGTATGGCAGTCCAAGGGGATGTATGTATATATGGAGTCATACTTGGGTAATAGAATTAAGAGCTAGCTTAGATGGGCCAAGATTCCTCAACTCAGGCCAAGGCTTGTTAAAATCCATGTGGTCTCTGTGTGCTCATTTATAATGGCTGCTTAAAGATTGACTGCTGCCGAACCAATTAAATATAATATAAATATTGGTAAACAATTTAATTTTTTTTACATATGGCACCCAACGTGGGGCACCATATGTAAAAAAAAATGACTAATTAAATTATTTACCCAGTATTTATATTATATTTAATTGGTTCGGTGGCTAATCCTTAACCCGCCATTAAAAATGAGCACACAGAGACCACATGGATTTTAACAAGCCTTGGCCTGAGTTGTGCAATCCTGGCCCATCTAAGCTAGCTCGGAAGTCTATTACCCAAATATGAACCCAGATATACATACGTCCCCTCAGGCCTCAGCATTTATTTAACCAATCAGAGTCAATATAAGTAACAGACAGCAAACAGGACCAATTAACATTTAGAATGCTTAGCACTACCCCAACATGGTTTAATTAATGTTATTGTTTAATAAGGTTAATTCAATTATTTAAATTCATACCATGATCTCAAATCTTGGGAGACAAGGAAAAAACAGGTTCCTTGTGTGTGCAAGGCCAATCTAAATCTACAGAGCTCTACAGAGCAAATCAAGACAGCCCAAGCTACAAAGAGAAACCCTGTCTCAATAAGGATAGATATATCCACATAAAAATTAAATCTCCAAAGAAAGGAGAAAAGGAAAGAAAAAATATATAAATTCATACCTTTGTTCCCAAAACATGGGAGACAAAGACAGAGACAGATTGGTTCCTTTTGAGTTTGAGGCCAACCTAATCTACAAAAAGCCGGAATAACACAGAATAAACCTGTTTTAATCAATTAATAAATTTATGTCAACTATAAAGGAGAATAGTTAAACTCCATACAGTCTTATCCTGTATTTTCAATTTAAAATAGATTATATATAGCATATATATGTAATACTATTACATGCCATCCTTTCATATGGCATGAATGAGACTTACAAATGTCTTTCTTCTGTTCAAACAAAGAACAGAAAATATTCCTTAATTGATTTGTGGATCCTGCACATCCAAGGCATTTTGGGAATTGCAGAACTATATGTTACTTGTGAGAAATTGTATATTTTCAGAACAACGGGACCAGAGTCCAAAGAAGACAAGACAAGTAATCCAAATAATCCAGCCTCATAGACTGCCTCAATAGCTGTTTCCTCAAAAATCTGCACCCAGAACAACTTCAAACAGCTTCCTAAGATGGCCCAGCCTCAAAGACTGTTCCAGACATGACTTCAATAAAGCCCTGAATTTTCCTAACCAAAGTCCAGCGTCAGACTACAAACTGCTCAGGACATTCAAATTGCTGAGCACATAGAGACTGGACAAAAAATGTTACTATTAAATTAATTAACCTTTTTTTCATTTTATTTGGGCCCCTAAACAGGTTTTCTGCATCCCAGTTCAACAGGAAGAAGTTTTAAGAGAGCAACATCCCATTCCCAAAAAGTGGGGTGGACAATTCTTTGGTTATTTGATGGGTTATAGATGTCGTTTAGGGGGAATGGTTACAAATTGTTATATGGTCTTTTTAAGCAAGGTATAAAAAGTTAGACTTGGAGATCTCTTTTTCTTTTCTGTATCCTTCTTTCTCTCTTATATAGGGAGAAAAGACTTGAAAAGAAAAAGAGGGGGAATATATGTATATAATATAGAAATGATAAGATATAAGGATAGATTATTGAATCTGCTCTGAAACTCAAAACTATTATTCTTTAAATAAGGTTATCTTTTGATACATTGGTATAGAATTTTGTATACTGATACAAAAATAAGATTAAGTGTGATTCATTAGTATAGAATTTTATATTTTGACACATAAGTATATTTCAACTCTTATATGAGGTATTGTGCTTATACAACTTATTTAAAAGTATAGATTTACTTCCAATCTTTTTACGGGTTGCTATTGCAATCTATTTAGGAGTCTGGGTAATACATGTTGATTGCTGGCCAGTCAAGCTTCTGGTCATGTCAAATACTAGTCTTAATTTATCACAAAATAGACTTAATATGTTAAACAGATAGTAAACGGTTAAAAATATACAGTTTGTTTGTTCATACAAGATAGATGATAGATTAATAAATAAAATAACAGATGTCTTCAAAACCCTCAGAGGCATACAGAAAATGGCATTTAAAGATGTTTTTATTATTTTAAGAATTGTTTGGATTAAGACAGTCAGCTCCTGACAGCTCCCATTTGACTTGGAAGAAGACAATGAGCATCAAAAAAAAAAAAAATCTCCCATCAGGAGATAATTCCTCAAAAAGAAATCTCCCATCAGGAGATAATTCTTATTGGGCAAAAATGCCCATGCTCTCTGAACAGACTATATACAGTGCAAAGATGGACCAGAGCTTAAATGCAGGTAAGTCGATGTCCTGATTCTGCAGAGACAGAATGGGAAAATCCTTATTATTTCCTGCTGCACAATTTAGTCTGTGAAAAAATGCTTGGCCAGAAGGCTGAAGACGATGCTCCAATGATAGCAAGAGATATTTGGGACTGTCTAGGCAACAAACTGTCATATTTCTTTTTGGAAGCTGCTCTCCTATGTGTCCTACTCACTCAAATAATAACTTTATCCCTTCTTATGTCTTTGATGGGGTTGAAGGCATAATAGTTTTAAAATTTCAATTGAACTTGAGTTGTTTAGGATTTAAAAGGATATTTTCAAGTCGAAATAAAATCTTTAGGTTTATAAATATAGGATATGATAGAAATTGTTTAGGTTCAGAGCTTTAGACACCTCAAGATAGATGATTTTTTTTCTTCTTCAAGATTGCCTGATACAAATAGGCTAAACATTATGTGTGTAACTTTTATATATGGTTTTCTTGATTGTTTCATATTTTTTCTTATTGTTTTTACTATATGAGTTAAAAAATTAGCCTTTTTATTAGACAAAAGGAGGGAATTGATGGGGTAGTGTTAAGCATTCTAAGTGTTAATTAATTGGTTGTGCTTGATGTCTGTTACTTACATTGACTCTGATAAGTTAAAATAAATGCTGAGGCCTGAGATTGGGGAAAGACAGAGAAAGGTGAGATCTCCTGAGATTAGAGCAGGAAGCCTGCACTTTAGACATAGGATTAAGGCATTCCAGCCAGCAGCAGGAAGAAGGTATTCCAGCCAGGTGGAGCAGGAAGAAGGAGGCACACACCATGGGTTAGAAAAAAGAACCTCATTCCACATGGCCAGGAACATTGGCATATCATGGAGAATGGAAGTCCAATGGGACATATGTATATATGGGGTCATATTTGGGTAATAGAATTATGAGCTAGCTTAGATGGGCTAGGATTACACAATTCAGGCCTAGGCTTATTAAAAATCCATGTGGTGTCTGTGTGTGCTCTTTCATAATGGATGGTTAAGGATTAGCCACTGAACTAATTAAATATAATCTAAATACTGTTAAACAATTTAATTAATCATTTCTATAAATGACACCGAACGTAATTTAATTAATTGTTTTACAATACAGGGGATAGACCTAGGCCCTCTGAACATATATAGCAGCTGTGCAGCTCGGTCCTCATGAGGGACTCCTAACAGCAGAGGCAGGAGCTGTATGTGACCCTGTTGCCCACCTTGGACTCTCTTTCCCCTAACTGGGCTGCTTTGCCTAGCCACAAGAGGAGAAGAGGCACCTAATCTTACTATAACTTGATAGGCCAAGGCTGGTTGATATCAATGGGAGGACTCCCTTTTTATGAGCCTTTTCTAAGGAGAATGGGTAGAGAGGTAAGGTGAGAGGAGGGACTTGAAAGAGAGGAAGGAGGGGAAACTCTGATAGGGATGTAAAATAAATTAATTAATAAAAAAGATAGCAAGCAAAACAAAAACAAACAAAAAAAAGGAGTACCTGGTACGTTATAAGCAAAATAGAAATACATAAATTTGGGGGATCCAAGATGGCGGCAGCCCATGCGGACGCATTTTGCAGGCGAGGAAAACAGCCATAAAGCCACAGAGTTATAAGACGCTGTGCAACAATCTGAGTGACTCGAACCCACTGCATTTCACCCAGCTACCCAGGGATCATTAAAAGTCCCTGGGCAGGACTCTCCTCCCCTCTTGGACACTCAGCAAAACAGACTTACGGAAGCTGCTGAATCCGGGAATAGGGAATCATCACCAGGAGAGGGAGAGGGTAAGATCAAATACCCAGCGGGCAGATCGGAAGCCCAGACAGGGTTACTCACCAGCCTCCTGGGCCCCCAGATCCCACGCAGGCATCCCGGCTATTTAGCAAAGGCTTGCTGACCTGTGGGACTGGGATACCCTCGATGGGATGGCACAGCGCAGTGGCACAGCACAGTGGTCGGCAGGTCCGTGGCATTTTGGAAAGCGCAGGCATATTTGTGATTCCCCAGAGGGGTGTTAGACATACATACAGGGCCCTCTATTGGATTTACGGTCACTGGGGAAAAACATGGCAGTTGAACTGAGCAGTGGGATACACTTCCGGCGGCAAGTTACACTGCACCTCCACTGCAGAGTACCGGAACTTGGAAGACAGTGGCCCCAATTGCCTGTATCCAAAGCCAGCTCCATAGAGACATAGGTGGAGCTGTAAGAGTGGCAGAAAGGCAGGCGGCTGGGTTGGAAGGAAGATTTGTTCTCCACAGGGCCCAAGCCCTAGGCAAATTGTGGGGTTAATATCAGAATCTTTTGCTAGTGTTGGCTCTTCCAGCGTGAAACCAGAGCTTAAGCATATGTAGTTCCACACCTGGAATAGTGAGGTTTTGGCCTGGGGGACACTGTTGAGTGACTCACCTTAAGGGCGTGGAGTCGGATCCTTTCAAGACTCCAGCGGGCAGTCTGAACCCCCAAACTTGGGTCCTCCAGAGTCCACAGAATCTGTGCCTAGACACACAGGACCATACCAGCAGAGCCGCTGCAGGCTGAATACTCAGTGTGTAACATAGAGAGCTCTGAATTGTGAGCAGTGAAACAATCCCGAGCCATTCCTCATTGCCTGGGAGTGGGCTGCACCAGCTCACAGTGCTTCTGGCTATTAGATTCACATTGACCCTGAGAATCCCCTGAGAGCCGCTGGGGGGGACCACAAACACAGTCCGACACATAAGCTACAGGGAAGCTACAATCCCACCCAACAGCCTGAGGCATGCCAACCTGCACTGTCATCTATAGGAAGGCCAGTTGGATCCCAGGAATCTACAGAAACACATCACCATCGCAACCCTTCACATGAGTCCCCAATTGGGTCAAAACAGGAAGGGATGAGCTCTGGGAGACACACTGAAAACCTCCACACAAAGCCCCTTCCAGCCTATGGAAAGCTATACATCACCAAGCGATATGACTGCTACACCAAAGTGCCCTCCTTGGCACCAAGCCCAGAAGGCACCAGGAACAAACAGCTGAGAACAACCAAATGGCTAAAGGTCAGAGAAAAAACAGAAAGAACAAAAGTCAGGGAGATATGACTCCAACAAAACACAACTATGCTAGTATAGCAAGCCCAGATCACTTCACCACAGACGAAACACATAAAAACGATGACAATTCTACATTCTGGAAAGTGATAGAGTCCTTTTGAGAAGAATTTAAATCTATGAAGGAATTCAAAGAGTCCACAATTTTACAAGTGAAAGCAACGGAGAATAACTTTAGAGAGCTCAAAGCCAAAGTGGCTCAACTTGAACAGGAAAGAGACAAGGCAATGAAAGATTTAAAAGATATGAAAGATTTCCAGGTAAAGACAAGCAAATTGGAGCAGGAAATGTATAAAATGAATAAAATCTTTCAAGGCATGAAACTGGAAATGGAAGCAATAAAGAAAACACAGTCAGAGATAAGAGTGGAAGTGGAGAAGCAATGGAAGAGAACAGTAACAACAGACATGAGTATCAAAAATAGGATACAAGAGATGGAAGACAGGATCTCAGGCATGGAAGATTCAATGGAAGAAATCAGTACAACAACCAAAGAAAATGAGAAAGCTAAAAAAGTTCTCACCCATAACATCCAAGAAATCAAGGACTCAATGAAAAGATGGAACCTAAATTATAGGCAGAGAGGAAAGAGAAGACTTCCGACTACAAGATCCAGGAAACATCTTCAACAAAATCATAGAAGAAAACTTCCCAAACCTAAAGGAAGAGATGGCAATAAAATTCCAAGGGGCATACAGAACACCAAACAGATTAGATCAGAAAGAAACTCCTCTCATCACATAATAATTGAAATTCCAAATGTACAGAAAAAAAAGAAAGAATACTAAAACCTTAAGAGAAAACGGTTAAGTAACATACAATGGCAGACCCACCAGAATTACACCTGACTTCTCCTCAGAAACATTAAAAGCCAAAAGGGTATGGAGAGATGTCCTACAAGCTCTGAGAGAACATAGATGCCCAGCCAGACTACTATACCCAGCAAAACTCTTTATCAACATAGATGGAGAAAACAAGATATTCCATGACAAAATCAAATTTAAACAATATCTACCCACAAATCCAGCCCTACAGAAGGTCCTAGAAGGAAAACTCCAACTCAGAGAAGATAACTACACCCAAGAAAAAAGAGGAAACAAAAAACTCCATGGCAACTAAACCAAAAGAAACACAGAACAACGACATACACCAAAATAATGGGAAATAACAACCTCTAGTCACTAATATCCATCAACATCAATATACTCAACTCCCCAATAAAAAGACACAGGCTAACAGAGTGGAACCGTAAACAAGACCTATCATTTTGCTGCATACAAGAAACACATATCACTAACAAAGATAGATGCTACCTCAGAGTAAAGGGCTGGGAAAAGGTTTTCCAAGAAAATGGACCCAGGAAGCAAGCTGGAGTAGCCATCTTAATATCAAACAAAATAGACTTCCAACTGAAGTTAATAAAAAAAAAAGAGAAGGGCATTACATACTCGTTAAAGGAAATAGTCATCAAGAGGACATCTCAATATTGAACATCTATGCCCCAAATACAAAGGCACCTACATTTGTAAAAGAAATGCTTCTAAAACTTAAATCACACATCAACCCCCACACATTAGTAGTGGGTGACTTCAACACTCCACTCACAACAATGGACATGGACAGGTCATCAAGACAGAAACCAAACAGAGAAATAATGAGCCTAACAGAGCTCATGAAACAAATGGACCTAACAGATATCTACAGAATGTTTCACCCAAACACAAAAGAATACACTTCTCAGCACTGCATGGAACATTCTCCAAGATGAACCATATAGTTAGACACAAAGATAGCCTCAACAGATACAAGAAAATTGAAAGAACCCCTTGTATCTTATGAGACCACCAGGGAATAAAGCTGGACTTCAACAACAACAGAAACAACAGAAAGCCTACACAGATATGTGTCGCGTCCCCCTCGACCAGCAAGAAAGACGCAACTCGCAAAAGCTCTTCTCAAGCAGTTTATTCAGGTCCCTTGAAAACAGTCTTCTGAATCCTTGCTTGTGTCTCTGCTTCTCTGCTTGTGTCTCTCTGCTTGTGTCCCTGCTTGTGTCTCTCCCAAGCCCTTATATGCCTACTCAAACCCAATCAGATCATGCCACCTGGTGATCCAAGATAGGCTCACAAAAGGAGGAAGCACACCGGGCTAGGCAGCTGCTACCAACTAAGGCTTGTTTACAGCTAAGCTTGAGCTTTCTGGCATCAAGCCAGGCGCCATCTTAGGGTTGCGGCTCACCACAGTTTTGTGGCTCACCACAGATCCCCTTTTTGTTTTAAAACGCAACAGGCAAGGGTAGAGGTCTGATCTCTGATATGCATGTAAAGGACATTGTAATGACCCCACGCCCAGTAGCCAACCAGGCTGGTGCCATACCCATCTGGTATCTTTTTCTCAGAGACGGGAAACTAGGATACCAACCCATATGCAATCAAACATGCCCTTCTTGAAGTCGCTAGAAGCTGACCCCAAGTGCAGTGCTTAGCCTCGCATCCTGAGCGTGATGATAGCTTAGTCCTTTAGGACAGTCAACCAAGCTTGTGGCTGTCCAGCCTCCAAGGCAGCAAAGGCTTGCACCAGCATGGCATTACTTCTCCTCTGTGAAATCCTCATCTTACAGATACACCATAGGGCAATGAAACTGACTAGGAAGAGCATGCCTCCTAGGGCACCCATTCCCGCCCATTCCTTCAGATGATTCATGGCTCGGAGGATCCATGTTGACAGTCCTCAGCAACAGAGACATCAACCCAGGGGGAATTCATATGCACGATGGCAATTCTCAGATTCTGCATCAGCTTGTCACACTCGCCAGACCAATTTCCTGTAAGATACTGAGAGAGTTGCTTAGACAAATTTGCAGCTACAGTATAATTTTGATATGGCACAGAGGTCACACACAAACCAGTCATTTTCCACTCACAGCCAATCTGGGCCACCTGCCACAATACATCCAAGGCCGTGGCTACATTGGCTGACAAATTATTCAAGGCAGCTGGAGTCTGCACCGTAGAATGCATAGCAATGGCAGCTGTGGTAGCTCCCACAGCAGCAAGACTAATGGCAGTAATAATGGCAGCAGTAATTCCAAAATCTCTTTTTGCTCTAAAAAGGGTCATAGCACTGGGGCTTTCTACAGAGGATTCAAAGGTTAGTGAAGTATTCCACCAAAAGGATGCTTTTCCTATAGCCCCTCCTCCAATCATAGCCATTGGGGAGATATCTGTACAAGTATCAAAAGGATTAGAACCTCCTTGCTGAGCAGGATTTTGATAGGTCCAATTATATCCCGGAAAGGTTGCATTAGGAAACGTGCTAATTCTAGGAGAAAACATGAAATAGTCCTTCACTGCCCAAGTGACTCCACGACCCTAACATCCAGTCCATGGTCTAAGAGACTCATCTCTCTGACCCCTACAGAATGGAGCCCACGTAGGCTGAAGGGGAATAGTACCATTCTCCCTTGATATAGCTGTAGGCCACCTCCCTCTAATCCAAGTACCACTGTGTTCAAAAGTGCCAGGGAGAGCGTCCTCAGTGCCTACCTTCTCTATAACACCCACTCCTTCGTGCGTAATAATAATGCCAGTGTACCTAATAAGGGGATCAAACCAAGCTGTAGCTTGATTATAGAGCAAAATACAACCACTTTTCTCACTAATATTCTGCATAATCTGAAAGCATAAACTCCCTTCTAAATCAAAACTAACATTTTCCTTAACAGGAATGATTTCCAAGCTCTGCTTGTGATTAAATTGATTTGCTCAAACACCTGAGCCGGATACCCAGTTTATTGTTGAGCATATCGACCTTGCCCAAGAAGCATGTCCACATCCCAGGCTGGGTTTCCTGCTGCACAATTAGCAGCAGCTTGTTCATTAGCAAACTCAATCAAGAAAGCCTTCCAATCTAAATACTGCCCAGAGGACAGGCAGGCACGTGCCAAGCTCATCCAGTCACTAGGAGTCATGTAATAACGACTAAGAGCTTCCACCTGAGCTACAGTGAAAGCAGCATTAATCCCATAAGTGCGGACAGACTCAGCAAGTGCTTTAATTACCTCAAAATCGAGGGGTTCATGATAACGATTTCCCTCTCCATCCTGAAAGACAGGGTAGTACAGCTCATGTCTCACTTCCCTCCAGACATTTGGACAGAATGACCGCCCACTAGGACCACTCGGAGGGGAAGTCTCATTATATGAAGGCGGCCCCAGACCTGAGGGCTCTATCCGGGTGCAGTCAGAACTCTTTCTCAAAGATGACTTCTCCATTTTCTTTGTTAACATTTTAAGTTTCTCTTTAGACTCTGAGCTATCCTCTTCCAAAGTATCTTTTCCAGATTTGACCAAGCGCTCCTCTTTTAACTGCTCTAATGTCTCTTGTCCCTTTTCCACGGCCTTGAAATATCTCTGATCTTTTAAACAATTACGAACAAGTCTCTAAATAGGCCGTGCTCCTCCCTGCAATGTACCTTGCTCCCAGGCAAAATCTAGATCTCTCCCAAGCTTATCCCAGCAACTGATAAAGGCCAGCAAGGCCAGCATTCGCTCCATTTCTGTGAGGCACTCTCTGCTTTCCTCACCTTGCTCTGCCAGTTGTGTCTTCTACTCGTCCGAATCCCGGAACTTTATTGCTCCCTCCCGGAGACCTTATTGCCTCTTTACCGAGGTCCTTATTGCTCCCTCCGGAGACCTTATTGCCTCTTTACCGAGGTCCTTATTGCTCCCTCCGGAGACCTTATAGTACGCAATTTCCGTGAAACTTTACCTTTAGTTCGCAACTTCCCGCGAAACTTTACCTTTAGTTCGCAATTTCCGCGAAACTTTACCTTTAGTTCGCAATTTCCACGAAACTTTACCTTTAGTTCACAATTTCCGCGAAACTTTACCTTTAGTTCGCAATTTCCGCGAAACTTTACCTTTAGTTCGCAATTTCCGCGAAACCTTACCTTTAGTTCACAATTTCCGCGAAACTTTATTGTCCCAATTTATCCCGGGAACTTACCAGTCGACTGCCCTGACTGCAAGAAGTTCTGAATCGTTCACCCGCTGAGAGGTTCCCCGTACGGGCCACCACTTGTCGCGTCCCCCTCAACCAGCAAGAAAGACGCAACTCGCAAAAGCTCTTCTCAAGCAGTTTATTCAGGTCCCTTGAAAACAGTCTTCTGAATCCTTGCTTGTGTGTCTCTGCTTCTCTGCTTGTGTCCCTGCTTGTGTCCCTGCTTGTGTCCCTGCTTGTGTCTCTCCCAAGCCCTTATATGCCTACTCAAACCCAATCAGATCATGCCACCTAGCGATCCAAGATAGGCTCACAAAAGGAGGAAGCACACTGGGCTAGGCAGCTGCTACCAACTAAGGCTTGTTTACAGCTAAGCTTGAGCTTTCTGGCATCAAGCCAGGCGCCATCTTAGGGTTGCGGCTCACCACAGTTTTGTGGCTCGCCACACATATGGAAGTTGAACAACTCTTTACTGGATGACTACTGGGTCAGGGAAGAAATAAAGAAGGAAATCAAGGACTTCTTAAAATCCAATGAAATTGAAACACAACATACCCAAACCTGTGGGACACAATGAAAGCTGTGCTATGAGGAAAGTTCATAGCACTAAATGCCTTCAAAAAGAAAATTGTGACAGCTCATATTAGTGAATTAACAGCTGAACTGGGTGAATTGGAAAAAAAGAAGCAAACACTCCCAAGAGGAACAGAAGGCAGGAAATCAATGAATTTAGGGCTGAAATCAACAACTTAGAAACAAAAAGAAAGACACAAAGAATCAATGAAACCAAGAGTTGGTTCTTCAAGAAAATCAACAAAATAGAAAAACCCTTAGCCAAATTAACTAAAAGGCAGAGGGAAAAAACCCAAATCAACAAAATCAGAAATGAAAAGGGAGAAATAACAACAGACATTGAGGCAATCCAGAGAATATTTGGGTCCTACTTTAAAAATCTATATTCCACCAAATTTAAAAACTTAAGCAAAATGGACAATTTTCTTGATAGATTACACCTACCAAAGCTAAATCAAGATCAGATAAACAGATTAAACAGCTATATAACCCCTAAGGAAATAGAAACAGTCATTAAAAATCCCCCAACCAAAAAAAAAGCCCAGGGCCAGATGGTTTTAGCACAGAATTCTACCAGACCTTCAAATAAGACCTAATACCAATTCTCTTCAAACTCTTTCACAAAATAGAATCAGAAAGAACATTGCCAAAGTCATTCTATGAGGCCACAGTCACCCTGATTCCTAAACCACACAAAGACCCAACAAAGAAAGAGAACTCCAGACTAATCTCCCTCATGAACATAGATGCAAAAATACTTAATAAAATACTAGCAAACCAAATTCAAGAATACATCAAAAGTATCATACACCATGATCAAGTAGGCTTCATCCCAGGAATACAGGGATGCTTCAACATATGAAAATTCATCAACGTCATTCACCATATAAACAAGATGAAAGAAAAAAAAACACATGATAATCTTGCTAGATTCAGAAAAAGCATTTGACAAAATCCAACACCCCTTCATGGTAAAAGTTCTGGAGAGAACGGGCATACAAGGACCATACCTAGAAATAATAAAGGCAATATACAGCAAGCCAGTAGCCAACATCAAAATAAATGGAGAGAAACTTAAGGCATTTCCTCTAAACTCAGGGATGAGACAAGGATGCCCACTTTCGCCATATCTCGTCAACATAGTACTTGAAGTTGTTGCTAGAGCAATAAGACAACTAAAGGAGATCAAGGGGATACAAATTGGAAACGAAGAAGTCAAATTATCCCTATTTGCAGATGATATGATCGTATACATAAGCGACTCCAAAAATTCTACCAGAGAACTCTTACAGCTGATAAACACCTTCAGCAAGGTGGCTGGATGCAAAATTAATTCAAAAAAATCAGAAGCCCTTCTTTATACAAAAAATAAATGGGCTGAGAAAGAAATCAGGGAAACAACTCCCTTCACAATAGCCACAAACAATAGAAAATACCTGGGGGTAACTCTAACCAAGCAATTAAAGGACCTGTACATCAAGAACTTCAAGCCCTTGAAGAAAGAAATTGAAGAGGCCATAAGAAGATGGAAAGATCTCCCATGATCATGGGTAGGTAGGATCAACATAATAAAAATGGCCATTCTACCAAAAGTAATATACAGATTCAATGCAATTCCTATCAAAATACCAACACAATTCTTTTTAGACCTGGAAAAAGCTATTCTTAATTTCATATTGAACAACAAAAAAAACCCAGAATAGCTAAATCAATCCTGTACAATAAAAAAAACATCTGGGGATATCACCGTCCTAGATTTCAAGCTGTACTACAGAGCAATAGTAATAAAAACAGCATGGTATTGGTATAGAAACAGACCAGTGGATGAATAGAATAAAATTGAAGACCCAGAAATGAACCCACACACCTATGGCAACCTAATTTTTGACAAAGAAGCCAAAACCACACAATGGAAAAAGGACAGCATCTTCAACAAATGGTGCTGGTCCAACTGGATGTCCACATGTAAAAGAATGAAATTAGACCCATACTTATCACCTTGTACAAAACTTAAGTCCAAGTGGATCAAAGACCTTAACATAAGGCCGGACACATTAATTAAATCTACTAGAAGAGAAAGTTGGAAAAACCCTTGAACTCATTGGCACAGGTGACAACTTCCTGAACAGAACACCAACAGCTCAGGACCTAAAACCAACAATCAATAAGTGGGACCTCATGAAGTTGAAAAGCTTCTACAAGGCAAAAGACACTGTCATTCTAACAAAAAGGCTGCCTGTAGATTGGGAAAACATTTTCACCAACCCCACATCTGACAGAGGGCTACTATCCAAAATTTACAAAGAACTCAAGAAATTAAATGTCAAGAAACCAAATAATCCAATCAAAAAATGGGGAAAAGAGCTAAACCGAGAATTCACAAAGGAGGAATTCCTAAAAGCTGAGAGACACTTGAAGAAATGCTCAGCATCCTTAACCAGCAAAGAAATGCAACTCAAGACGAATCTAAGATTCCTTCTTACTTCTGTCAGAATGGCTAAGGTCAAAAGCTCAAATGACAACATGTGCTGGTGAGGGTGTGGAGAAAGGGGAACCCTCCTCCATTGCTGGTGGGAGTGCAGGCTTGTGCAACCACTATGGAGGTCAGTGTGGTGATATCTTAGAAAACTTAGAACAGCTCTGCCTCGGGACCCAGCCATACCACTTCTGGGTATACATCCAAATGACTCCTCACCAAATCACAAGAAAGTTTCCTCATCTATGTTCATAGCAGCCTTATTTGTAATAGCTAGAAACTGGAAACAACCCAGATGTCCCTCAACCAAAGAATGGATTAAAAAACTGGTACATCTACACAATGGAATACTACTCAGCTATCAGAAACAATGAAATTATGCAATTTGCAGCCAAATGGTTGGAACTAGAGAAGCTCATCCTGAGCACATTAAAGAAAGTATTTAAAGGAAATTAATAATCACATAAGTATAATTTATATAACCTTTGAAACATTCTCCCGATTATCCAAGTATAGCTCTGTCACTAATGTCTCTGTAAAAGTAAAGCCTGAAGCAAGCATAAACACTGAAGAAAAGCTGGCCAGTAGGAGAAAGGGGGCAGGAAAGGGGAAGAAGAGAAGCAAAAGGCTATATTTAGAAATTTTGATGAGACCCAGTGAAGAAAGCAGGGTTTATCCTATTGAATCTCTCATACCTCCAAATCCCAGTATAGAAACATACTAGTACAATGACTAAATTAACTGCATTCAACCTTGTCAGCAGGGAAATAAACTCATTTTTAGTTCTTTGATTATGCAGCATGAAATCTTATGAAAATAATATGATAATAAAAGGATGAGCAAAGAAATTTACAAACTGGCTTCACCTTTTCAATACCCTTTCTGATAAAGAACAAGGGAAGTAAATTATTTTAAAGATCAGCCAAGAAAGTAGAACTGATCTCAAATAGAATCTGCAAAACGTTCTACACAGAAGTAATAACTCTTCGTGGACTTCATATAGCATATTTTCAAACTCTTGGAGAATAAATACAGAAATTTCACTCACTATTTCAGGAAACCTCATAAGCATATCTTTGCAACATAAAGTTCATATAGATGCTTTCCTGAAATCCCTTCGAGCAACAGCCTAAGAAAGAGGATGTCAGAAATTGGTTAAAATGAAATGACAAGATAATTGTCTCACAGTCTTATTAATGTTATCTATTTATTTGTGAGTGAGTGAGTGTGTGTGTGTGTGTGTGTGTGTGTGTGTGTGTGTGTGTGTGTGTG
>CAJQZJ010000217.1:228522-242528 GCA_907164525.1 Lophiomys imhausi
ATGCCTTTGATCCCAATACTTAGAATGCAGAGACAGGCACATAGGATTTGGAAGGATTAAGTTTAAAAGCTACTTGCAAAAGGCATGCTGAAATTCAAACAAATTGTCCTTTGAGATCTCAAAATATATACACTAAAGGTTTGTTTAGCTCCAAAATATCAAAATAATTTCTTCTTTAATCCGGATTGAAAGGTAATACTTTACATATTGTCAAAAAACCAAATTTGCTCCAGGAAAAATATTACCTGAGCCCCCCCCTCCAAGAAAAGGTAATTGTCCCAGAGTTAGGATTAGGGCAGGGCTCTGTTCTTATCTTTCCAGGAGATTTAAAGCATCCATTCAAGGAATCCAGGGACAACTGGACAACGGAAACCTCAGCAGAAAACAGATCAGACACCAAAGAAGACGAGTGGCCCAGATGATCCAGCCTTGCAGACTTCTTCAATAGCTGTTTCCTCAAAAGTCTACAACCACAACAACTCAGAATCGCTAAGATCATTCAGCTCCACAGACTGCTCCAGCGAGAACTCCAGTAAAGCCCTGAAGATCAGCTTCTTTCTACGAACTTCTTAGGACATCTAAATAGCTGAGCACAAAAGGACTGATCATCAAATGATTCTATTAACATTTTAACCATTTTTCCATTCTTATTTGGGCCCCAAACAGGTTTACTACGTCCCAAATCAGCAGGAAGTCATTTTACGAGAACAACGTCCCATCCCCAGAAGGTGGGGAGGGTGTCCCCCCCCCCTTGGTTATTTGATGGATAATAGAAAATTTTGTTATTTAGGGGAAGAGACTACAAGCTGTTATATAGTCTTGTTAAATGGGTTTTGGAGGTTAGACCCAGAGACTTTTCTCTTTTTCTTTTCTGTATCCTTCTTTCTTTCCTATGTAGGAGTGAACAGACTTGAGAAAAATGGGACATAGACATAGTATAGGAAAGATCAAGAAAAAAGGACAGATTATTGAATATGGCCTTATACCTTTGCATATTGATACAAAATTAATATTATATTTGGCTAAATTGGTATTGATCTTTGTATATTAATGTAAAATTAAGATTGTATTGGACTACATTGGTATTGATCTTTGTATATTGATACAAAATTAAGATTATATTTGGCCACAATGGTATTGACCCTTGTATATTGATGCAAAATTAAGATTGTATTGGGCTACATAGGTATTGATCTTTGTATATTGATACAAAATTAAGAGTATATTTGGCCACATTGGTATTGATCTTTGTATATTGATACAAAATTAAGGGTAATGCTTCTTAAAGGTATAGTAGCTAGTAATGCTTAAAAATGAAATGTAAAGTTTTGGCCTCTTGTTACCAACTGTCATAAACTGATTAAGATAATTAAGAAATGGAAACTAATAGTCATGCAAACGTGTCATTTTGTTAGTTACTATGACAATCTATTACAGGTATTTTCTAAGCTACTCATAAATCAAGTTGCTAAGAGACAAGCAACATTTGCTTATCTAAATATAAGAGATAGATAGGGCATCTTCAAAAACCTCAAGAGATCTGCAGAATATGGCATTCAAAGATGTTTTCTTAACTTAAGATTTTTTAATATTGAGACATGACAGCTCCTGACAGCACCCCCTATTCTACTCCAAGTAGAAGATAAGCATTGAAGAATCTCCAGTGGGAGATGGTTGAATTGGTGGTAATCCTTTCTCTTGGCAAGAAAAACCCCTTGCTTCAACTGTAGACAGAATGCTGTCCAAAAAGGACAAAACTTGGGAGCAGGTAAGTCGACAGCCTAGCTCTGCCAAGATAGGGTAGGTAAGTCCTTCATAATTCCTGCTCTACAGTCAATGTCTGTCAGAGAAATGGGGCCAAATGGCTGAAGATTGATGCTGTAATGTATGGAGAGAAAATGGGAACTGTCCAGGCAGCCACTGGTATGTCATTTCTTAGTTTTGGAAGCTGCAGGCCCTGCACTTCCTATATAATCAGATATATTTATCCCTCTCAGGTCTCTGAGGTGGTTGAAGAATAGATAGCTAGAGTCTCATAGTTAAATTTTGAGTTGTTTAGGAATCAAGAGGGTTTTCTGGATCTAAGAAGATATTTTTAAAATTGTGAGGCAAGTTAGTATGAAAGCTGAGTTAGATATAGAACTTTAAACTCATGGAGATGGTTGGATAGTAGAATGTTAAAGCCAGGTGCCAAATACATACGGACTGGACGTTGGGAATGTATGCTAAGCCATATAACTCTCATAATTGTGGCCTATTTATTTCTGTTGTTTTGAATTGTATTTATAGTTATAAGGGAAAGAACCATTTGTTGGACTGAAAGGGAGAGCTGTTGGGAGAAAAAAGAAATATCTTAAACTAAAAAAAAGGGGTAGAGGATGGGGGGTTGAGGGGGAGGAGGGTGGAAAAATAGGACTGGATGGGGGAGTAGGGAGGAGGTTGTGATTGAGATGCAACTTGAAGAAATAAAAAGTAAATTATTTAAAAAAAAAGAATCTTAGATTTAGAAGAGCTCTAAAGACTAGACCTAGACCCCATCCACCTACACAAATATAGAGGATAAGCAACTTGGTCTTCATACAGATCCCTTAGCAAGTGGAGGGGGTGGTCTCAGTCATGGACCCTGTTATCTGTTAGTGCGACACTTTACCCTACCTGAGCTGCCAAGTCGGACCCCAGAGCAAGAGGAAGCTCTTATCCCTCATGTGATTGATGAACTGAGGGGATCTGATATGTGGGAGCTTCCCACACCTGAGGAGAAGGATCGGAGAGAGAGGGAGGAGAGGGTGGAAGAGTGGAACCAGAAGGGGAGGAGGGAGAGGGCTGTGATCAAGATGTAACTTGAATTAATAAATAAATGTTTTTTAAAAAAGAGCTCTAAGGTTAGATTTGAACTGTTGCTCAACAATAGATTATAACTACTGTCACATAAGGATTAAATGCTAGATTGACCATTATACAATAGACAACTAAGTGATGACAACAATAGAATCAAGATCAGGTTAACAGATTAAACAGCCATATAACCCCTAAGGAAATAGAGTCATTAAAAGTCACCCAACCAAAAAAAGCCCAGGGCCAGATGGTTTCAGCACAGAACTCTACCAGACCTTCAAAGAAGAGCTAATACTAATACTCTTTAAACTCTTCCACAAAATAGAATCAGAAGGAACACTGCTAAACTCATTCTGAGGCCCCAATCACCTTGATTCCTAAACCACACAAAGACCCAACAAAGAAAGAGAACTTCAGACCAATTTCCCTCATGAACATAGACCCAAAAATACTTAATAAAATACTGGCAAACCGAATCCAAGAACACAGCAAAAGTAGGATACAAATGAACCACTGGATACAAAAGAACCATGATCAAGTAGGCTTCATCCCAGCAATGCAGTGATAGTTCAATATACTTAAATCCATCAATGTAATCCACCACATAAACAAGCTGAAAGAAAAAAACACATGATCATCTCGCTAGATGCTGAAAGAGCATTTGACAAAATCCAACACCCCTTCATGCTAAAAGTCCTTGAGAGAATGGTCATATAAGAACCATACCTAGAAATAATAAAGGTGATATACAGCAAGCCAGTAACCAGCATCAAATTAAACGGAGAGAAACTTAAAGCCTTTCATCTAAACTCAGGGACAAGGCAAGGATATCTATCCACTTTCACCATATCTTTTCAACATAGTACTTGAAGTTCTTGCTAGAGCAATAAGACAACTAAAGGAGATCAAGGGAATACAAACTGGAAAAGAAGTCAAATTATCCCTATTTGCAGACGACATGATAGTATACATAAGCGACTCCAAAAATTCCACCAGAGAACTCTTACAGCTGATAAACACCTTCACCAAGGTGGCAGGATACAAAATTAATTCAAAAAATCAGAAGCCCTTCTTTATACAAAAAATAAATGGGCTGCGAAAGAAATTAGGGAAACAACACCCTTCACAATAGCCACAAACAATATAAAGCACCTGGGGGTAACTCTAACCAAGCAAGTGAAAGACCTGTATGACAAGAACTTCAAGACCTTGAAGAAAGAAATTGAAGAGGACATCAGAAGATGGAAAGATCTCCCATGCTCATGGATAGGTAGAATCAACACAACATGTAATTTTCTAAAATTTAAAAGTATACTTTAGGTTCTTTTCCTTCTGAGAAAAATTCACAAACTTTTTCTTCAATCCCAGGGTATCATGCATGCTGGGCATTGTTCTACCACTGAACTATACAGCCAGTCTCCACACAGTCTTAATTATTGCAGTATTGTTAACTACTTATCTTTTTTTGTAATATGTAACTTCATTCATATTCCTTTTTAAACAATGGCCCTGTTGCAATTCATCTGTCTTATAGATTTGTATTCTCCATAAAACTTAATTTTCTATAAAACACGTACTACATATCAAACTTACTAATCTTCTTATCATGAGCAGCAATTCTTATAGTACCAATTATCTGTTCGTTACTCTACATATGCATCTGTCACATTAATTTTCAATTTTTAATTTAAATTTTATTATTAGTGTGTGTATGTAGTGTGGGGGGGTATGTGAGTACACACATACCACAGTGCTTGTACAGGGGTCAGAGAACAACTTTATGAAGTCAGTCCTCTCCCTGTCCCTTTATGTAAGATTACCAGGCTTACATGTCAAGCACATTTACCCACTAAACCATTTTGTTGCTCCTCTAAATTAATTTTCATTTCCTTCTATTCTGTATCTCCTTTTCTTTATCCACCTCTTCCAATCTGCTTCTCTCTGACTTTTGATAGATTACCTATAAGAATTTCATCTATATTCTATTTTGAAATAAAATATCTTTCCATTGCCCATGGAACTCTACAACCCAAATTTCTTGTTCTCTTCCTCTTTTTTGTTCTACTTACCCTTTTTCCTTTGTTCTTACCTCTCCTTCCTCTCTTTTTCTCATTGTCAAATATTCTGACATAATGCACTGCAATAATTAGTCTCAAATTTTTATATACAATAAAATCATTTATAAGTCTTGTCAAAATTTGGATCCTTCCCCCAGAATATGTGATTACATGGGCCTGGGTAGTACCCAAGAATATGAATTTCTAATTAGTTTCCAACTAATATAGCTTCTTTTAGTCTAGGAACCACAATCCACATTTGAAAATCATATCTGTAGAGCAATTCTATAAACAATTCTTTTGGTATCAGGAACACTTTAACTGAAAAATTATCAAAAACTTGGGCTGATGAAATGGTTCAGTAGATAAAGGTGCTTGGTTCTCTGCCAAAGTACCTGAGTTTTGTTCCTAGTACCCATATCAGGCAGCCTATGATCACCTATAACCCCAGCTCCAGGGGATTCACTGCCCTCTTCTGATCTCCATGGGCATTCACACACATGTGGCATGCAGAAATGCAGACACATTCACAAATATTTTCTTTAATTTTTAAGAACTTGAAGATATTTTGTTATCTCAATTTATACTTACCAACAGTATGAATTAAACAAAAAATGTTAGTTATTTTTGTAATGAGCAAAAAAGCTGGTGTGGTGGCACACACCTTTAATTCTAAACTCAGAAGGCAGAAGCAGGTGGATCTCTGTGAATCCCAGGCCAGCCTATTCTACATATTAAGTTCCAGGGCAGATAGGGCTATATAGAATGACCTTGTCTCATATGATGGGTATAGATAGATAGATAGATAGATAGATAGATAGATAGATAGATAGATAGATAGATAGATAGATAGATGATAGATAGATTGATAGATAGATGGTAGATAAATACATAAATAGACAGACAGACAGATTGGTGGGTGGGTGGGTGGGTGGGTAGGTGGAAATAAAATATCTGGAAGGAGGAGTTGGTGTACACTTGTTATCTCAGCACTGCACTACATTAATCCCTCACAGATATACCCAGTACTCTAACAAAATATACATTAATCCCTCACAGATATACCCAGTGCTCTAAACTAATCTAAATTAATCCCACACAGACATATCCAGTACTTTGAACTAATCTACAATAATCCCTCACAGATATATCCAGTGCTCTGATCCAAACTACATTACACCCACACAGACCTACCCAGTGCTCTAATCCAAACTACATTAATCCCTCACAGACATATCCAGTGTTATAAGATAATCTACATTAATCCATCACAGACATACCAAGTGCTCTAACCTAATCTACTTTAATCCTTAACAGACATTCTCAGTGCTCTAAACTATTCTACACTAATCCCTCACCAATATACCCAGTGCTCTAACCTAATCTAAAGTAATCCCTCACAGACCTACACAATTTACTAACCTAATCAACATTAATCCCTCACACATATGTCCTGCTATCTAACTTAATCTACATTAATCCCTTACAAACATATGCAGTGCTCTAACCTAATCTACCTTAATAGTTCAGAGACATACGTAGTGCTCTACCCTAATCTATATAATGTATCACAGATATACCCAGTGCTCTCACATAACATACAGTAACCCTTCACAGACATATCCAGAGCTCTAAACAAGTCTACCCTAATCCTCCACAAACATACCCAGTGCTCTAAACTAATCTACATTAATCCATCACAGACATATCCAGTGTTCTAAGATAATCTACATTAATGCCTCACAGACATATCCAGTGCTCTAACCTAATCTACAATAGTCTCTCACAGGCATATACAGTGCTCTAAAATCAACTAAATTAGTCACTCACACATATATCCAGTGCTGTAACATAATCTAGAACACCCCCTCGAAGATATACCCAATGCTCTAATCTAATCTAAATTAATCCAATACAGACATATTTAGTGCTGTGACCTAATCTACAATAATCCCTCACATATATATTCAGAGCTGTAATCTAAACTACATTATTCCCTCAAAGATATACTCAGTACTCTAACCTAATCAATATTAATCTCTCAGATTAATCTGCTCAAACCTAATCTATGTTAATCCCTCACTGACATACCCAAGGCTCTAAATTAATCTACATTAATTCCTCACAGACATATGTAGTGCTCTGAATTAATCTACATTAGTCCCTCACAAACATAACCAGGGCTCTAACAAATCTACATTAATCGCTCACAGACATGTACAGTGCTCTATCCAAATCTACATTAGTCCTTCACAAATATATCTAGTGCTCTAACCTAATCTACATTAATCCCTCATAGTCAAACCATTATTCTAAAGTAAACTACATAAATCTATCAGAGACAAACCTTATGCTTTAACCTAATCTACATTGATCTCTCACAGAAATTTCCAGTGCTCTAACGTGATCTACATTGATTCCTCACAGATATATCCAGTGCTCTAAACTAAGCTACATTAATCCCTCACAGATTTATCCAGTGTTATAACCTAAACTATATTAATCCCTCACAGACATGACCAGTGCTATAAACTAATCTACATTAATATCTCAAAGATATATCCAGTGTGCTCTAACCTAATCACATTAATCCATCACAGATACATCCAGTGTGATAACAAAATTTACATTAATCCTCCATAGATATATCCATGGATCTAAACCAATTTATAAAAATCCCTCACAGACATATGCAGTGCTCTAACCTAATCGATGTTAATCCCATACAGACATATCCAGTGTGCTAACATAAACTACATTAATGCCTCACACAAATGTCCAGAGCTCTAAACTAATCTACATTAATCACTCACAAATACTCAGTGCCCTAACCTATAACATAATCTACATTAAATCCTCACAAACATACCCAGTGCTCTAACCTAATCTACCTTAACACTTCAGAGACACACACAGTACTCTAACATAATATATATTAATGCCTCACAGATATACCCAATGATCTAACCTAACATACACTAATCCCTCACAGTCATATCCAGTGCTCTAACCTAATCTACATTAATACATCACTGACATAGCCAATGTTCTAAGCTAATCTACATTAATGCCTCACAGTCATATCCAGTGCTCTAACCTAATCTACAATAATCCCTCACAGACATATCCAGTGCTCTAATATAAGCTATGTTAATCTTCACAGATATACCCAGTGCTATAAGTTAATCTATATCACTCCCTCACAGATATACCCAGTGCTCTAATTTAATGTAAATTAATCCAACACATACATATCCAGTGCTCTGACCTAATTTACAATTATCCCTCACAGATATAACCAGAACTCTAATCTAAATGACATTACTCCCTCACAGGTATTACCAATACTCTAACCTAATCCACATTAATCCCTCACAGACATATCCCGTGCTCTAACCTAATTTACATTAATCCCTCACAGACATACCCAGTGCTCTAACCTATTCTACATTAATGCCTCAGTGACATACCCAGGACTCTAACATAATCTACAATTAATCCATCACAGATATACCCTGTGCTCTAACCTAATTATATTAATCCTTCACAATCATATCCAGTTGCTTTAACATAATCCACATTGATCCCTCAAATACATACCAAGTACTCTAACCTAATCTATATTGATCCCCCACCTATATAGTCAGTGTTCTAATTTAACCTCCATTAATCACTGCAGACATACCCAGATCTCTAACGTAAACTACATTAATCACTCACAGATAAACCCAGTGCTCAAATGTAATCTACATTACTCCTTCACAGATATACCAAGTGCTCTAACCTAAACTATACTAACACCTCATGGACATATCCACTGCTCTGACCTAATCTACAATAATCCCTCACAAACATATCCAGACCTCTAATCTAAACTACATTACTCCCTCAAAGATATACCCAGTGCTCTGACATAATCTACTTTAATACCTCATAGACAATCCATCGCTCTAACCTAATCTACATTAATTCCTCACAGATATATATATACATATAGTGCTCTAAGTTAATCTACATAAATCCTTCATGAACATATCCAGGACTCTAACAAATATATATTAATTGCTAACAGATTTATTCAGTGATCTATCCAAATCTACATTAATCCTTCACAAATATATCCAGTGCTGTAACCTAATCTATATTAATCCCTCACAGATATATCCAGTGCTCCAACTTAATCTATATTAATCCTTCACAGACATATCCAGTGCTCTCAATCAACATTAATTCTTCACAGACATATCCAGTGCTCTAATAAAATCTACATTAATCTTTAACAGAAATATACAGTGCTCTAACCTAATCTACCTTAATACTTCAGAGATACATGATGTGCTCTAACTTAATCTATATTAATGCCTCACAGATATACCCAGTGCTCTAACCTAACATGCATTAATCCCTTACAGACATAGACAGTGCTCTAAACTAATCAAATCAACATTAATCCTTCATAGACTTATCTACTGCTCCAACCTAATCTACATTAGTCACTGGGCACTAACATAAACTACATCAATCCTTCACAGAGATATCCAGTGCTCTAAACTGATCTACAATAATCCCTTACAGACATATCCAGTGCTGTAACCTAATGTACATTAATCACACACAAATATCTGGTGCTCTAACCTAAACTATATTAATAACTCACAGTGCTACAAACTAATCTAAATCAATACCACAGACATATCCAGTGCTCTGAACTGATCTACAATAATCCATCACAGATATATCCAATGCTCTAATCCAAACTACATTACTCCCACACAGACATAGCCAGTGCTATAACCTAATCTACCTTAATCCTTCACAGACATACCTAGTCCTCTAACCTAATCTACTTTAATCCTTCACAGACACACTCAGTGCTCTAACAAAATCTACATTAATCCCTCATAGATATACCCAGTGCTCTAAACGAAACTAAATTAATACCACACAGACATATCCAGTGCTCTGAACTAATAGACATTAATCCCTCAGACATACTCTGTACTTTAACCTACTCTACATTGATCCTTCACAGACATATCATGTGCTCTAACCAAATCTACATTAATCCCTCACAGACAATCCAGTACTGTAACCTAATTTACATAAAACCCTCACAGACATACCCAGTGTTCTAACCTAATCTACATTTAATCCCTCACAGACTTACCCAGTGCTCTAATATATTCTACATTATTCCCTCACTGACATACCCATTGCTCTAAAATAATCTAAATTAATCCATCACAGATATACCTAGTGCTTGAACCTAATTACATTAATCCTACACAGACAAATCCAGTGTTCTAACCTAATCTACTTAATCCCTCACAGACATACTCAGTGCTTAACATAATTTACATTAATCCCTCATAGATATATGAAGTGCTCTAAAATAATCTACTTTAATCCCTCAGAGACATACCCAGTGCTCTAATCTATTCCACATTAATCCTTCACTTACATACCCAGTGCTCTAACTAATCTACATTAATCCTTCACAAACATATCCACCATTGTAAACAAATCTACATTAATCCCTGAGACATATACACTGCTCTAACCTAATCTACATTAATTTCTCATAGACATATTCAGTGCTCTAACCTAATGTACATTAACCCCTAACTGACATATCCAGTGCTGCAACCAAATATACATTAATAAATCACAGACATATGGAGTGCTCTAACCTAATGAACATTAATCACTGACAAACATACCCAGGGTTCTAAACTAATCTACATTAATCCTTCAACACATATCCAGTGTTCCAACCTAATCAACAATAGACCCTCAGTACTGTGCCACAATTTACATTAATCCCTCACAGACATATCCATTGCTCTAAATTAATCTACATTAATCCCTCACGTATATACACATTGCTCCAACCTAATCTATATTAATCCCTCACAAACATAACCAGTGTTCTAACCTAATCTACATTAATCCCTCATAGACATACCCAGTGTTCTAACCTAATCTACATTAATCTCTCACAGACATATCCAGTGTTCTAACCTAAACTACATTAATATATCACAGATATGACAGGTGATATAATCCAATCTACATTAATCTCTCACAGATACACCCAGGGCTCTGACCTAATCTACATTAATCCTTCAGAGATATACTCAGGGCTCTAACCTAATCTAAGTTAATACCTCACTGACAATCCTAAGGCACTAAATTAATGTACATTAATTCTTAACAGAAATATCTAGTGCTTTAAACTAAACTACATTATTCCCTCAAAGATGTACCCAGTGTTCTAACAAAATCTACATTAACCCCTCACAGATATACCCAGTGCTCTATACTAATCTAAATTAATCCCACACAGACATATCCAGTGCTCTGAACTGATCTACCATAATCCCTCACAGATATATCCAGTGCTCTAATCTAAACTACATTACTCCCACTCAGACATACCTAGTGCTCTAACCTAATCTACATTAAATCCTCACAGACATACCCAGTGCTCTAACCTAATCTACTTTAAACCTTCACAGACATAATCAGTGTTCTAAGCTAATCTACACTAATCCCTCACAGATATATCCAGTGCTCTAAACTAATCTAAATTAATACCACACAGACATATCCAGTGCTCTGAAGTAATCAACATTAATCCCTCACAGATATACCCAGTATTTTAACCTACACTACATTGATCATAGACATATTCAGTGATCTAACCAAATCTACAGTAGCCCAGAGACAAACTAGTGCTCTAACATAATTTACATTAAACTCTCACAGACATATCCAGTACTCTAAGGTAACCTATGTTAATCCCTCACAGACATACTCAGTGCTCTAACCTATTCTTCATTAACCCTCACTGACATACCCAGGTATCTAACATAATCTACATTAATGAATCACAGATATACGAATTGTTCTAACCTATTTACATTAATCCCTCATAGCCATATCCAGTGCTTTAACAAAATCTACATTGATCTCTCACAAACATACCCAGTCCTCTTACCTAATCTATATTGATCCCTCACCTACATTGTCAGTGCTCTAATGTAATCTACATTACTCACTCACAGATATACCCAGTGCTCTAATCTAATCTAAATTAAATCAAAAAAGACATATGCAGTATTACAATCAAATCTACAAATATGTCTTTCAGAGACATATCTAGTGCTTCAACCTAATCTACATTAATCCATGCAGATATAACCAGGTAACTAACATAAACTACATCAATCCTTCACAGTCATATCCAGTGCCCTAAACTAATCTACAATAATCCCTCACATATATACACAGTGCTCTAAAATAATTTACATTGATCCTTCACAGACATATCCAGTGCACTAACCTAATCTATATTAAACCATGGAAGACATACCCAGTGCTCTCACAAATCTACATTAATCTCTCTAAGACATATCCAGTGCTCTTACCTAAACTATATTAATACCTCACAGACATGACCACTGCTATCCTCACAGACATGACCACTGCTATAAACTAATCTGCATTAATTCCTCAGAGATAAATCCACTGTTCTAATCTAATCTACATTAATCCATGACAGACATATCCAGTACTTTAAACTAAACTACATTATTCCTCACAGATATACACAGTGCTCTAACAAAATCTGCATTAATCCCTAACAAATATACCCAGTGCTATAAACTAACCTAAATTAATCCCACACAGACATATTGAGTGCTCTGAACTAATCTACAGTAAACCCTCACAGACATATCCAGCGCTCTAATCCAAACTACATTATTCCCACACAGACATACACAGTGCTATAACCTAATCTACATCAATCCTTCACAGACATACCCAGTGCTCTAACCTAATCTACTTTAATCCTTAACAGACATACTTAGTGCTATAAACTAATCTACACTAATCCCTCACAGATATACCCAGTGCTCTAACCTAAACTAATGTCTCACAGACATACACAGTGTACTAACCTAATCAGCATTAATCTTTCACATATATATCCAGTGCTCTAACCTAATCTATATTAATCCTTCAGAGACCTATTCAGTGTGCAAACCTAATCTGCAGTAATCCCTCACAATCTTACCCAGTGCTCTAACCTAATCTACCTTAATACTTCAGAGACACATGCAGTGCTCTAACCTAATCTATATTAATGCCTAACAGATATACCCAGTGTTCTAACCTAGCATACATTAATCCCTCACAGACATATCCAGTGCTCTAACCTAATATACCTTAATCCATCACTGTCATATCCACTGTTGTAACCTACCCTACATTAATCCCTCACAGACATATCCAGTGTTCTAATCTAATCTACATTAATCTTTTGCTGACATATCCAGTGCTGCAACCAAATATACATTAATCCTTCAGAGACATATCTAGTGTTCTAACCTAATCAAAATTAATCCCTGACTGAGATACCCAGTGCTCTAACCTAATCTACCTTAATCCTTCACATACATATCCAGTGCTCTAACCTAAACTACATTAATCCTTCACCGATATCCAGTGCTCTAACCAAATCTACATTAATCCTTCACTATCCAATGCTCTAAAGTAATCTACACTTATCCCTCATAGACATACATAGTGCTATAAACTAATCAGCATTAATCCCATACAGACATATCCAGTTTTCTAAAATAAACTACATTAATCCCACGCCGAAATACCCAGTAATGTAACCTAATCTACATTAATCTCTCCCAACATATCCAGTGCTCTAACATAATCTAATTAATCCCTCACAGATATATCCAGTTCCCCAACCTAATCTACATGAATCCATCACAGACATATCCAGTGCTTTAAACTAAACTATATTAATCCCTCACAGATATACCCAGTGCTCTAACGAAATCTACATTAATCCCTCATAGATATACTCAGTGCTCTAAACTAAGCTAAATTAATTGCACACAGACATATCCAGTTCTTTGAACTAATCAACATTAATCCCTCACAGACATATCCAGTGCTGAAACCAAATCTACATTAATCCCTCACAGACAAACCAGTACTCTAACCTAATATTTATTAAACCCTCACAGACATACCCAGTGCTCTAACCTAATCTACATTAATCCCTCACAGACATGCCCAGTGCTCTAA
>CAJQZJ010000217.1:242538-256654 GCA_907164525.1 Lophiomys imhausi
CTAACCTAATCTACATTAATCCCTCACAGACATGCCCAGTGCTCTAATTTATTCTATATTAATCCCTCACTGACATACCCAAGGCTCTAATATAATCTACAATAATCCACTACAGATATACCCAGTGCTCTAAAGCAATCCACATTACTCCCTCACAGATATAATCAGTGCTCTAACCTAACTACATTAAACCTTCACAGACATATCCAGTGCTTTAACATAATATACATTGATCCCTCTTAGACATACCCAGTGCTCTAACATAATCTACATTAATTCATCACAGATATACCCAGTGCTCTAAAGTAATCTACATTACTCTCTCCCATATATACCCAGTGCTCTAATATAATCTAAATTAATGCAACACAGACATATCCAGTGCTCTGACCTAATCTACAATAATCCCTCACAGATATATCCAGAGCTCTAATCTAAACTACATCACTCCCTCATAGACATACCCAGTCCTCTAACCAAATCCACATTAACCCCTCACAGACATACCCATACATAGTTCTACACTAATTGACATTAATCCCTCACATATATATCCACTGCTCTAAGATAATCTATGTTAATCCCTCACTGATATACCTGAGCTCTAACTTAATCTACATTAATTCTTCACAAACATATCCAGTGCTTTAAACTAAACTATGTTAATCCCTCATAGATATACCTAGTTCTCTGAATTAATCTAAATTATTCCTACACAGACATATCCAGTGCTCTGAACTGATCTACCTTCATTCCTCACAGACATATCCAGTGTTCTAATCTAAACTACATTACTCCCACACAGATCTACACAGTGCTCTAAAATAATCTCCATTAATAACTCACAGACATATCCAGTGCTATAACCTAATCTACATTAATCATTCCCATACATACCCAGTGTTCTAACCTAATCTACTTTACTCATTCATAGATACACTCAGTGCTTTAATCTACACTTATCCCTCACATATATACACTGTGCTCTAACAAAATCAACATCAATCCCTCACAGATATACCCAGTGCTCTAAACTATTGTAAATTAATACCACACAGAAATATACAGTGTTCTGAACTAATCAATATTAATCCCTCACAAACATACCCAGTAGTTTAACCTACTCTACATTGATCCTTCACTGGCATATCCAGGGCTCTAACCAAATCTACATTAATCCCTCACAGACATACCCAGTGCTATAACCTATTCTATATTAATCCCTCACGGACATACCAGGGTTCTAACATAATCTACATTAATCCATCACAGCTATACCCTGATAGGGTGGTGTTAAGCATTCTAAATGTTGATTGGTCCTGTTTGCTGTCTGTTACTTAATAGACTCTGATTAGTTAATTAAATGCTGAGGCCTGGAGATTGGGCAAAGACAGAGAAAGGTGGGACTAAGGTGCGCAGGTTTTTAAAGAGAGAGACAGAGCATCTTGGGAAGGAGAAGGCCAGAGAAAAGCCAGGAGCAAACAAGAAAGACATGCCATGGGGTAGATTAAAGAAGATCCTTCCACGTGGCCTGGAACATTGACATAGTGTAAAGAATAGTAGCCCAAAGGGGCATACATATATATGGGGTCATATTTGGGCAATAGAATTATGAGCTAGCTTAGATGGGCTAGGATTGCACAACCCAGGCCTAGGCTTGTTAAGATCCACATGGTGTCTGTGTGTATTTGTTTATAAAGGTGGGTTAAGGATTACCACCACCAACCAATTAAAGATAATATAAATACTGGTTAAACAATTTAATTAGCTATTTTTCAACAATACCCAATGTTCTAACCTAATTACATCAATCCTTCACATACATATCCAGTGCTTTAACATAATCTACATTGATTCCTCATGGACATACACAGTACTCTAACCTAATCTATATTGATCCCTCACCTACATAGTCAGAGCTCTAACATAATCTACATTATTCCCTCAGAGATATACCCAGTGCTAAAATCCAATCTAAATTATTCCAAAACAAACATATCTACTACTCTGACCTAATCTACAATAATACCTCACAGATATATCCAGAGCACTAATCTAATATACATTAATCCCTCAAAGACATACACAGTGCTCTGATATAATCTATAATAATCCCTCACAGACATATTCAGACCTCTAATCTAAAGTACATTACTCCCTCACAGATATTCCCAGTGTTCTGAACTAATCTACATGAATCCCACACAGACATATCCAGTGCTCTAATACAAACTACATTATTCCTACACAGACATACCCAGTGCTCTAACCTAATCTACTTTAATCCTTCACAGTCATACTCTGTACTCTAATATATACTAATCCCTCACAGATATAACCTGTGCTCTAACAATATCTACATTAGTTCCTCACAGATATTCCTAGTGTTCTGAATTAATCTACATGAATCCCACACAGACATGTCCAGTGCTCTGAACCAATCGACATTAATCCCTCACAGACATACCCACTACTTTAACCTACTCTACATTGATCCTTCGTAGACATATCCCGTTCTTTAACCAAACTACATTAACCCCTCACAAACATACCCAGTGCTCTAACCTATTCTACATTAATGCCTCACAGACATACCAAGTGATCTAACCTAGTCTACATTAATCCCTCACTGACATACCCAGGGGTCCAATATAATCTACATTAATCCATCAGAGATATATCCAGTGCTCTAACCTAATTGCATTAATCCTTCACAGACATATCCAGGCTTTAACATAATCTACATTAATCCCACACAGATTAACCAATTATTCTAACCAAACTAAATAAATTCCTCAGAGACATAACTTGTGTCTAACCTAATCTACATTGATCCCTCACAGAAATTTCCAGTGCTCTAACCTAATCTACATGGATTCCTAACAGACACATCTAATGCTCTAACATAATCTATATTAATCCCTCACAGATAAATCCAGTTCCCCAACCTAATCTATATTAAATCATCATGGTCATAACCAGTGCTCTAACATAATCTACATAAATCCCTCACAGACATATCCAGTGCTATAACATAATTATATCAATCCTTCACAGACATATCCAGTGCTCTAAACTAATCTACAAAAATCCCTCATAGACATGTGCAGTGCTCCAACCTAATCCACATTAATCCCATACAGACATATCCAGTGTTCTAACATAAACTACCTTAATTCTTCACACAAATATTCAGTGCTCTTATCTAATCTATATTAATCACTCACAAACATACCCAGTGCCCTAACATGATCTACCTTAACATTTCAGAGACACATGATGTTCTCTAACCTAATCTATATTAAGGCACCGCAGATAAACCCAGTGCTCTAACCTAACATACATAAATCCCTCACAGACATATCCAGTGCTCTACACTCATCTACATTAATCCTCCCTGACATCTCCAGTGCTATAAACTAATCTACATTAATCCCTCACAGACATATCCAGTGCTCTAACCAAATCTACCTTAATCTCTTCCAGATATATCCAGTGCTCTAACCTAAACTATGTTAATCCCTCACATACATGACTGGTGCTATAAACTAATCTACATTAATCCCTCACACATATATCCAATGGCTAACGAAATCTACATAAATCCCTCATAGATATACCCAGTGCTCTAAACTAATGTAAACTAATACCACACAGACATATCCTGTGCTCTGATCTAATCAACATTATCCCTCACAGACATGCCCAGTACTTTAACTTACTCTACATTGATCACTTACAGGCATATCCAGTGCTCTAAACAAATCTACGTAATCCCTCACAGACAAACCAGTGTTCTAACCTAATTTACATTAAACCCTCACAGGCATACCTAGTGCTCTAACCTAATCTACATTAATCCCTCACATATATACCCAATGCTCTAACCTATTCTACATTAATCCCTCACTGATATACACAGGGCTCTGATATAATCTACATGAATCCATCAGAGATATACCCAGTGCTCTAATTAATTACATTAATCTTTTACAAACTTTATCTCTCCCAGACATACCCAGTGCTCTAACCTAATCTTTATTGATCCCTTACCGACATTGTCAGTGCTCTAATGTAATCTACATTACTCCCTCACAGATATATCTAGTGCTCTAAACTAATCTATATTAATCCATAGCAGACATATCCAGTGCTCTGTCCTAATCTACAATGATCCCTCACAGACATATCCAGACCTTTAATCTAAGCTACATTACTTTCTCACAGATATACCCATTGCTCAGAAATAATCTACATTAATCCCCCATAGACATACATATAGCTCTAACTTAATCTACATTAATTTCTCACAGACATATGTACTGCTCTAAGTTAATTTACATTAATCCTTCAAAAACCTATCCAGTGCTCTAACCAATCTACATTAATGCCTCACAGGCATATTCAGTGCCCTATGCAAATCTACATTAATCCTTCACAAATACATTTAGTGCTCCAAGCTATTTTACATCAATCACACACAGTCATATCCAGTGCTCTAACATAAACTATATTAATCCCTCCAAGACAAACCAATTATTCTAACCTAAATTGCATAAATCCCTCAGAGACATACCTTGTGCTCTAACCTAATCTACATTGATCCTTCACAGAAATTTACAGTGCTCTACCCTAATGTACATTTATTCCTCACACATATCCAGTGCTCTAACATAATCCACATTAATCACTCACAGACATATCCAATGCTCAAACCAAATCTACATTATTCCTCGAAGATATACCCAGTGCTCTAACCTAATATACATTTATCCCTCACAGACATATCCAGTGCTGTAACCTAATCTACATTAATCCTTCACATACATACCCAGTGCAGTGCTCTAACATAATATAAAGCAATCCCTCACAGACATACACAGTGTACTAACCTAATCAGCATTAATGTCTCACAGATATATTCAGTGCTCTAACTATTCTACATTAATCCTTCACAGACCAATCCAGTGCTTTAACCTAATCTATATTAATCTCTGCCAGACATATCCAGTGCTCTAACCTAAACTATATTAATCCCTCACATGCATGAACAGTGCTATACACTAATCTACATTAATCCCTCACAGATATAGCCAGGGCTCTATCTTAATCTTCATTAATCCCAATCAGACATACCCAGTTCTCTATCCTGATCTACATTATTCTCTCACAAAGAGACCCAGTGCCCTTACCTAATATATATTAACCCTTCACAGACATATCCAGTGCTCCAACCTAATCAACATTAATCCTTCACAGACATATGGAGTCCTCTAACCTAATCTACATTAATCCATCACAGACATATAAAGAGCTTTAAACTAAACTACATTAATCCCTCACAGAAAAACCCAGTGCTCTAAAGAAATCTACTAATTGCTTACAGATATACCCAGTGCTCTAAACTAGCCTTAATTAATCCCACACAGACATATTCAGTGCTCTAAATTAATCTACAAAAATCCCTACAGACATAGTCAGTGCTCTAACCTAATCTACATTAATCCCATACAGACATATCCAGTGTTCTAACATAAACTACATTAATGCCTCACATAAATATCAAGTGCTCTAGGGATGGAGAGATGGCTCAGCCATTAAAGGCTAGGCTCACAACCAAAAATATCAAGTGCTCTAAACTAATCTACATTAATCACTCACAAACATACCTCGTGCCCTAACTTAATCTATTTTAGTACTTAAGAGACACATGAAGTTCTCTAAACTAATCTATATTAATGATTCACAGATATACCCACTGCTCTAACCTAACATACATGAATTCTGCACAGATATATCCAGTGTTCTATACTAATCTACATTAATACTTCACTGACATAACCAGTGCTAAAACCAAGTCTACATTAATCCTTCACAGACATTTCCAGTTCTCCAACCTACTCTACATCAATCCATGACAGACATACTAAGAGAACTAACATAAACTACATCAGTCCTTCACAAACATATCCAGTGCTTTAAACAGATCTACAATAATCCCTCACATATATAAAGAGTTCTCTAACAAAATTTACATTAATCCCTCACAGACATATTCAGTGTTCTAACCTAATCTACTATAATCTCTCCCAGACATATCCAGTGCTCTAACCTAAACTCTATTAATCCCTCCCTTACATGACCAGTGCTATAAACTAATTTCTATTAATCCTTCATAGATATATCCAGTGATCTAACCTAATCTATATTAATCCCTCACAGACATATCCAGTGCTCTAAACTATCCTATATTAATCCCACACGTACATTTCCAGTGCTCTAAATTAATCCACAAATATCCCTCACAGACATACAAGGTGCTCTAACCCAATCCATCTTAATCCCATATAGATATATCCAGTGCTATAACATAAACTACATTAATGCATCACACAAATATCCAGCACTCTAAACTAATCTACACTAATCAGTCACAAACATACCCAGTGCCCTGACCTAATCTAATGAAATCACTCACAGACATACACAGTGTACAAACCTAATCAGCATTAATCTCTCACAGATATATCCAGTGCTCTAACCTAATCTACATTAATCCTTCACAGACCTATCCAGTGCACTAACCTAATCTGCAGTAATCCCTCACAATCTTACCCAGTTCTCTAACCTAATCTACCTTAATACTTCAGAGACACATGCAGTGCTCTACCTAATCTATATTAATGCATCACAGATATACCCAGTGTTATAACCTAACATACATTAATGTCTCACAGATATTAACAGTGCTCTAACCTGATCTCCATTAATCTGTCATTGAATTTTCCATTGTTGTAATCTTCTCTATATTAATCCCTCACAGACATAGCCAATGTTATAATCTGATCTACATTAAATCTTCACAGACATATCCAGTGCCTTAAACTAAACTATATTAATCCCTCACAGATATACCCAGGGCTCTAATGAAATCTACATTAATCCCTCACAGATATACCCAGTGCTCTACACTAATTGAAATTAATCCCACAGAGACATATCCAGTGCTCTGAACTGATCTACCATAATCCCTCACATACATATTCAGTGGTCTAATCCAAACTACATTACTCCAACACAGACATACCCAGTGCTCTAATCTAATCTACATTAATCCTTCACAGACATACCCAGTGCTCTAATCTAATCTAATTTAATCCTTCACAGAAATACTCAATGCTCTAAACTAATCTACACTAATCCCTCACAGATATACCCAGTGCTCTACCGAAATCTACATTAATTCCTCACAGATATACCCAGTGTTCTAATGTAAATTCATATAACACAGACATATCCAGTGCTCTGAACCAATCGACATTAATCCCTCATTCCCAGTACTTTAACTTACTCTACATTGATCCTTCACAGACAAATCCAGTGCTCTAAACAAATCTACGTTAATCCCTCACAGAAAAACCAGTACTCTAACCTAATTTACATTAATCTCTCACAGATATACCCAGTGCTCTAAACAATCTACATTAATCCCTCACAGGTATATTCTGTGCTCTATCTTAATCAACATGAATCCTTCACAGACATATCCAGTGTGCTAACCAAATCTTCATTAATCCTTCACAAATATATCCAGTGCTCAACCTAATTTACATTAATCGCTCACAGACATATCCAATGCTCTACCATAATATACATTATTCCCTCACAGACAAACTAAGTATTCTAACCTAAACTACATAAATTCCTCAGAGACATACCTTGTGCACTAACCTAATCTACATTGATCCCTCACAGAAATTTACAGTGCTCTACCCTAATCTATATTTGATTCCTCACAGACATACCCAGGGCTCTAACATAATCTACATTAATCCTTCACAGACATACCCAGGGCTTTAACATAATCTACATTAATCCCTCACAGATTAATCCAGTACTGTAAACTAATCTACATTAATCCTTCACAGATATAACTTGTGGTCCAACCTAATCTATATTAATCCATCACAATCATAACCAGTGCTCTAACATATTCTACATAAATCCCTCATAGACATATCCAGTGTTATATAACCTAATCTATATTAATCCTACACAGACATACCCATGCTCTAACATAATTTACTTTAAACTTTCATAGACATACTCAGTGCTCTTAACTAATATACACTAATCCCTCACAGATATACCCAATATTCTAAACTAATACTCAGTAATCCCTCTAAGACATACAAAGTGTTGTAACCTAATCTACATAATCACTCACAGATATATCCAGTGCTCTAACTTAATCTCCATTAATCCTCCACAGACATATCCAGTGCTCTAACCAAATCTACATTAATCCTACATAGACATATCCAGTGCTCTAAACTGATCTACAAAAATCCCTCACAGACATATGCAATGCTCTAACCTAATCCACATTAATCCTGTACAGACATATCTAGTGTTCTAACATATACTACATTAATGCCTCTCACAAATATCCAGCAGTCTAACCTAATCTACCTTAATTCCTCAGAGACATACCTGGTGCTTTATCCTACTCTGTCCAGACCCACTGGCCTGGCCATTGCATTGCTGTTCTGATATCTTGACCAGGAGAAAGTACAGGGCCTGACTTCTAGCCAGATATCTTGACCATGAGAAATTACAGGGCCTGACTTCGAGCTTAGCCTCTCTGATAACATAGAATAGTTTGCTTCTCTCTCCTCCAGTGCCCAGACCTGGGAAAGTATGCTGAGTAGACAAGAACAGATAGTTGCCTTAGTTACCAGCCTTCTTGCAACTCTAGGTTTGGCCTTGGCCTATATTTCTCAGAGATCCTTTCTGCTTTTCATGCATATATACGGGGAGGGGTGGTATTTGAACTTCATTAAATAGGACATTATCAGACTCCTGCCTTGTCCTCATTTCTCATGTCTCTGATCCCTCTCAAGTTCCCACTCTTCCTTCTCTGTGCTCCCGTTGTTTGTCCTGCAGATCAGAACACTTGGCGCCCAATATCGGGCTCGAGAAACGGGAGAAATCTGTGAGGAAAAAAGTGCTGAAAGACTGGCCAGTCAAGAAGTAAAGAAAACCGAGAAGGTGACCTGGGAGCCTGCCACGCCATCAAAGCAGAGTAAGTAGCACTGAAAGATGGGATCGGAAATAAGTAGGCATGAAGTATATGTTAAGCAATTAAAAGTTGTTTCAAAGGCGCGAGGAGTAAAGGTTAAAATTTCGCAACTTCTTGAATTTGTTAAAGAGACATGTCCTTGGTTCCCTAATGAGGGAGTTATAAATGTAGTGAAATGGAAAAGAGTAGGAGACTGTTTTCAAGATTATTATGATACTTTTGGTCCTGAGAAGGTACCAGTGACTGCTTTTTCTTATTGGAGTCTTACTGATAGATTCTGAGGAATAGGGAGCAGTCCCCTATAGCCTCGGGTAGGGAGAAGCCCCCTACAGTTGCAGCGAAGGTCACTAGTACAGAATCAGGAAAAAAAGGGGGGGGGGGAGGAGATTCTACAGTGGAGGAGTGTAAAAAAGCAGCTTTCCACTAGTGTGGACCTTATTTCTTTGAGTAGTGATGATGAGGACAAAAAGAAAAAAGAGGAGCCTTCTGTCAGGCCAAATGCCAAAACCTCGACAGACTCCATTAAGCCAGACAAACCTAATAATTTGATAGATCTGTTCTCAAAGCATAATCAGAATAAACGACTCTATCCGTCTCTCGCAAATTTGCGGGAGATAGGGAAGGGAATCAGATGGGGAGGCTGATTCCTCAGAAGCAGATTGGTCTGATGTAGAAAAAGAGAAAGCTAAATTCCACCCACCTAAACTGTCTAAAGCCTCAAAAAGCCGCCACCTTATACAATCATGACTGTGATGGAACCCAGGAAAAGTCTGAGTAAGACTGAAAAGGTAAAAGAACAAATTAGATTAGAAGAAGAATATCAGCAGTTAATAAAATATTTAACAGATTTGAAAACTGGTAATGAGGTTCCCCCTACAGGAGCAGAACAGGAAAAACAGGCTTACAGTGAACTTCCATCTCCCTGCCCCCCTGTCTTATCTGTTGGGCCAATGGGCAGGACTAGAATTCCAACAATAAATTCTTTACATGCTTACCCAGTGACTGAGTCTGCAGATGCTCAAGGCCAACCTTAGAGACATTTGAATAAATTAGATTTTAATTCCATCAAAGAGTTGAAAACTGTGACATCTCAATATGCCCCTAATGCCCCATATACTGTAGCTATTTCAGAAACCATAGCTGATGCCTGGCTCACTCCTGAAGAATGGAATGGTTTGGTCAGAGCAGTTCTCTCAGGGGAAGATCACCTATCATGGAAATCTGAATATTTTGAACTCTGCAAGGAAATGGCTAAAAGAAATGTCCAAGCAGGTAATGGCTAGGATTTTGATATGTTAACAAGATCTGGCAGATTTGAAAATTCTGAATTACAAATGCAATATGATGCTGGCCTCTTTGCCCAGATACATGCTGCTGGCCCTCGAGCCTGGCATAAGCTGCCTACAAAAGGAGATATGGGAGTTTCCCTGACGGCTGTAAGGCAAGGCCTAGAGGAATCCTTCTCTGACTTTGTCTCTCGGTTAATGACAGCAGCTGGTAGGGTTTTTGGGAGTGCTGAGGCTGGTATTGATTATGTTAAACAATTAGCTTTTGAGAACACCAATCCAGCATGTCAGGCAGCCATTCGCCCATATAGAAAGAAGACAGACATTAGTGGATACATTCGCCTTTGTACAGATATAAGGCCTTCCTATAATCAGGGTGTAGCCATGGTAGCTGTGTTATCAGGACTTTCTTTCAAAGAATAAATGAAGCTGTTTTAAATGTGTAAAGTCTGGGAATTTCGCCAAAGACTGTAGACAAACTCAGAAGAAAAGGGGTGGCCTTCAAAGAAAGCCTGAAAACGTAGCTTTCCCTCCCTCAGAGGCCTTGAGTGACCATCTGGACAGAACCATAGACAATAAAGGGCTCTCAAAAGGACTTATTTGTTAACTGGGAGTTTCCCTTGCCTCCTGAGGAAAAGGTTTCCAGAGGACGCTCTGAGCTCATCTTACAAGGCCAAATGTGATTCTGTATGTTACATGCCGCTCCCTAACTGCCCACCCCCTTGCACTCGCCTCTGTGCATGACAGGCACAGGAGAGGGACAGCTACGCCCCATTCCCATCCCCCTTACACTCACTTCTCACTCCTCCACTGATGGGATGATGGGGGAGGGGGCAAAAGCCTTCCCCTACCCTATGCTAAAGCACTAAAGTCAGGACAGAAGTTCCTGCTGATGAAGGGTTATCAGCCTTCTCAGTCCTACTGGAGACCTTGGTAATATTCAAGGTGCCATTTAAAACAACAAAAACTCTTCCTTAATTGATCTGGACATCTTGTATCTACCAGGTATTCTTTCCCAACAGGTTTTCTTTGCCCAAATTCAACAAGAAACAGATTCTCAGAAAAACTCCATCCCACTCTTAAACAGGGGATAGATGAGTTCAAATTATTCTATGGTTAATAAATATTTGTTATAAGACATCATATTAATACAGCTCATTTAAGAATATTGGGTTATTCCTAATCCTTTTATGGACTGCTATGACAATCTGTTTTAAGAAATTAAATAATACAGATTGATAGATGGCCAATCAACTTCATGGTTATGTCAAATACTTCCTAGGTTAAACAGATAATAAATGGTTAAAATATACAGTTTGCCTGTACTTCCTTACTCAGATAACTTTATTTAAATATAAGTTATAAATGTCTTTAGAGACACTTAGTAAACTTGGACTGAGGAATTTTTTTGTTTAAATTATCAATGTTCGAAATCTAAATATTGATTTCATTAAATCTTTATATATTGATATAAAATTAAGAGGTAAGGTATTATACCTATATAATTCTTAAGATATACAGACTGTAAGGTTTAGGCATAAAGAGCTTAAGAAAGTTATGAGGGTCAATACCATTGTGGCCAAATATAATCTTAATTTTGTATCAATATACAAAGATCAATACCAATGTTGTCCAATATAATCTTAATTTTGCATTCATATACAATTATCAATACAATTTAGCCAAATATCATATTAATTTTGTATCAATATACAAAGGTATAAGGGCATATTCAATAATCTGTCCTTTTTTATTGATCTTTCCTATACTATGTCTATGTCCCATTTTTTCTCAAGTCTGTTCACTCCTACATAGGAGAGAATATAGTGATGCAAAATTAAGATTGTATTGGGCTACATAGGTACTGACCTTTGTATATTGATACAAAATTAAGATTATATTTGGCCACATTGGTATTGATCTTTGTATATTGATACAAAATTAAGGGTAATGCTTCTTAAAGGTATTGTACCTAGTAATGCTTAAAAATGAAGTGTGAAGTTTTGGCCTTTTGCTACCAACCATCATAAACTGTTTAGGATAATTAATAAATGCAAACTAATAGTCACACAAGCGTGTCATTTTGTTAGTTACTATGACAGTCTATCACAGTTATTTTCTAAGCTATTCAGAAATCAAGTTGCTAAGAGACAAGCAACATTTGCTTATCTAAATATAAGAGATAGATAGGGTGTCTTCAAAAACCTCAAGAGATCTGCAGAATATGGCATTCAAAGATGTTTTCTTAACTTAAGATTTTTTGATATCGAGACATGTCAGCTCCTGACAGCACCCCCTATTCTACTCCAAGTAGAAGATGAGCATCGAAGAATCTCCAGTGGGAGATGGTGGAATTAGTGGCAAGCCTATCTCTTGGCAAGAAAAACCCCTTGCTTCAGCTGTAGACAGAATGCTTTCCAAAAAGGACAAAACTTGGAAGCAGGTAAGTCGACAGCCTATCTCTGCCAAGACAGGGTAGGTAAGTCCTTCATAATTCCTGCTCTATAATCAATGTCTGTCAGAGAAACAGGGCCAAATGGCTGAAGATTGATGCTGTAATATATGGAGAGAAAATGAGAACTGTTCAGGCAGCCACTGGTATGTCATTTCTTAGTTTTGAAAGCTGCAGGCCCTGCACTTCCTATATAATCAGATATATTTATCCCTCTCAGGTCTCCGAGGTGGTTGAAGAATAGATAGCTAGAGTCTCATAGTTAAATTTTGAGTTGTTTAGGAATCAAGAGGGTGTTCTGGATCTAAAAAGATGTTTTTAAAATTGTGAGGCAAGTTAGTATGAAAGCTGAGTTAGATATAGAACTTTAAACCCATGGAGATGGTTAGATAGTAGAATGTTAAAGTCAGGTGCCAAATACATATGGACTGATATGGACTGGACATTGGGAATGTATGGTAAGCCAAGCCGTATAACTCTTATAATTGTGGCCTATTTATTTCTGTTGTTTTGTATTGTATTTATTGTTATGAGAGAAAGAACCAATGTTGGACTGAAAGGGGGAGCTATTGGGGGGAAGATATACCTTAAACTAAAAAAAAAGGTAGAGGATGGGGGGATTGAGGGGGAAGAGGGGGGGAAGGGAGGGATAGGAGGGGGGAGTAGAGGGGGGATTGTGATTGAGATGTAACTTGAAGAAATAAAGAATAAATTACTAAAAAAAGAAAGAAAGTTATAAAGGTCTGAGGAAATGATAATAGGGTATACACATTCAAGTGATACCTTGTCTAGGAATATAAAAAGATGTTAAAGATTGATGAATACAAGTTACTAAGGTTAAAAAAGGTTCAAAGATAAAGAAGTGGTTAAAGATATGTTATAGATGCGGGTTTACAGGTTAATGGTCAATCAAACTCATGGGTTTGTTAGATATAAATATAAATATTTTTAAATAATAACCATATGGAACATCTGGTACACAACCTGCCATGTGACCACCATCTTGGATAACCACATGAGATAAAATAAAGGTAAAACTTCTTGGTCCTGATAAATTCAGCTTGTTTTTATGGTGTCCTTTTTGACTAAAAGTCAACAGATTTCATATTGTAGATGGTAATGGATTTTTATATGATGATAAAAAGTCAAAATTACATATTTACAACATACTATATGATGGTTCAACCCTGGTTTATTTGCCTAACTACTTACATCTTTGCCAGTTATTGAATATGGTTGTAACTCAGGTCCTAGGGTCAATAACTAAGATTTATGCTTAGATAATCTTAAGCCATA
>CAJQZJ010000217.1:276654-293536 GCA_907164525.1 Lophiomys imhausi
TTCACAGACATAGCCAATGCTCTAACCTAATCTACTTTAATCTTTCACAGACATACTCAGTGCTCTAAAGCAATCTAAACTAATCCCTCACAGATATACTCAGTACTCTAACCTAATCTACATTAATCCCTCACAAACATACCAGTGGGCCAACCTATTTGACATTAACCCATCAGAGTCATAACCAGTAATCTACATAATTTCCTCACAGACATATGTAGTGCTAACCTAATCTATATGAATCTAATCTAATAATCTAATCAATATTAATCCTACACAGATGTAACCAGGACTAAACCTAATCTACTTTAATCCTTCACAGGCATATTCAATGCTCTAAACTAATTTACACTAATCCCTCACAGATATACTCAGTTCTCTAACCTAATCTACAGTAATCCCACAAAGACATACACAGTGTTCTAAACTAACTTACATTAATTCCTCACAGATTCACCCAGTGATCTGACTTACTCTATATTAATCCTTCACAGACATATCCAGTGCTCTAAACTAAACTACACTAATCCCTTACAGACACACTCAGTGATCTAACCTAAACCACGTTAATCCCATACAGACATATCCACTGTTCTAACAAAAACTACATTAATGCCTCACACAAATATACAGCACTCCAACCTGAACTATATTAATCCCTCACAAATATACCAAGTGCTCTAACCTAATCTATCTTAGTATGTCACAGACACATGAAGTGTTCTAACCTAATCTATATTAATGCTCACAGATATTTCCAGTGATCTAACCCTAACATACATTAATCTCTCACAGATATATCCAGTGGTCTAACCTAATAAACATTAATCCCTCAGTGACATATCCAGTGCTGTAGCTGTAACCAAACCTACATTAATCCTTCATAGACATATATAGTGCTGCAAAAATTATACATTCATCCCCACAGATATGCCCCAGTAAACTAACATAAACTACATCAATCCTTCACAGTGCTCTACCCCTATGTACAGAGATTCTTCACAGACATATCCAGGGATTTAAACTAATCTACATAAATTCCTCACAGACATATGAAGTGTTATAAGTTAAACTACATTAATCCTTCACAGACATATCCAGTGCTATAAACTAATCTGCACTAATATGATACAGACATAGTCAGTGTTCTAATATAATCCACATTAATCCCATACAGATATATCCAGTGTTCTAACTTAAACTACATTAATGCCTCACACAAATATCCAGAACTCCAACCTAACCTATATTAATCCCTCACAAATATACCAAGTGCTCTAACCAAATCTACCTTAGTATGTCATAGACAAATGAAGTGTTCTAAACTAATCTATATTAATGCTCACAGATATTCCCAGTGATCTCAGCCTAACATACATTAATCCCTCACAGACATGTCCAGTGCTCTAACCTAATCTACATTAATCTCTCACAGACATATCCAGTGGTGCAACCAAACCTACAATAATCCTTCACAGATATAACTAGTGCTCCAAATTGAACTATATTAATCCTAGACATCAATCCTAACGGACATATATAAAGCTCTAAACTAATCCACAATTATCCCTCACATATATACACAATGCACTAACATAATTTATATTAATCCCTCACAGACACATGCAGTTCTCTGACCTAATCTACAACAATCCCTGGCAGACATATACAGTGCTCTAACCTAATCAACACTAATCTCTCCCACACATATCCAGTGCTCCCACCATATCTACATTAATCCTTCACAGACATATCCAGTGCTCTCAACTAATGTACACTAATCCCTTACAGAAATATGCAGTGTTCTAAAAGAAACTACATTAATAGCTCACTCAAATATCCAGCACTCCAACCTAACTCCAATATTAATCCCTCACAAATATACCATGTGCTCTAACATATTCTAACTTAGTATGTCAGAGACACATGCAGTGTCCAACATAATCTATATTAATTCTCATGGATATTACCAATGATCTAACCTAACAAACATTAAATCCTCACAGACAATCCAATGCTCTAACCTAATCTACATTAATCCCTCAGTGACATACCCATTGTGCAACTAAACCTACATTAATCCTTCACAGTCATAACTAGTGCTCAAAACTAATATAAATTAATCCCAGACAGATATGCCCAGTCAACTAACATAAAATACATAAATCCTTAACAGACATATCTAGAGCTCCAAATTAATCCACAATTAACCCTCACATATATACACAGTGCACTAACATAATTTATATTAATCCTTCACAGACACATGCAGTACTCTAACACAATCTACAATAATCCCTCCCAGACATTACCAGTGATCTACCATATTCTACATTAATGCTCCCAGATATAATCTGTGCTCTAACCTAAACTACATTTACTCCTCACAGATATAACCAGTGCTATATAACAATCTACATTAGTCCCTCACAGTTATATCCAGTGCTCCACCCAAATCTACATTAATCTATCACAGACATATCCAGTGCTTTAACTAAACTACATTAACCCCTCACAGATATACTCAGTGCTCTAAATTAATCTAAATTACTCCCACACATACATGCCCCTTGCTCTGAACTAATCTGTAAAAATCCCACACAGACATAGCAGAGTAAGCGAAACAATATTACTCCCTCATAGATATACCCAGGGCTCTGAACCAATCAACATTAATCCTTCACAGATATACCCATAGTATGTCAGAGACACATGCAGTGTTCTAACATAATCTGTATCAATTCTCACAGATATACCAGTGATCTAACCTAACATATATTAATCCCTCACAGACATATCCTGTGCTCTAACCTAACCCTCATTAATCCCTCAGTGACATATCTATTGTGCAACCAAACTTACCTTAATCCTTCATAGCCATAACTAGTGCTCCAAACTAATATAAATTAATCCCAGACAGATATGCCCAATGAACTAACAGAAAATACATCAATCCTTAGCAGACATATCTAGAGCTCTAAATTAATCCACAATTATCCCTCACATATGTATATATATATATATATACAGTGAAATAACATAATTTATATTAATCCCTGACAGACACATGCAGTGCTCTAAACTTATCTACAATAATCCCTCAAAGACATATATAGTGCTCTAACCTAATCTACATTAAACTCTCCCAGACACATCCAGTGTTCCAACCATATCTATCCAGTGCTCTCACTAATCTACACTAATCCCTTATAGACATATCCAGTGTTCTAACAGAAACTATAATAATACCTCACTCAAATATCAGTCACTCCACCTAACCAATATTAATCCCTCACAAATATACCAAGTGCTCTAACAATGTTCTAACTTAGTATGTCAGAGACACCTGCAGTGTTCTAACCTAATCTAATTCTCATGGAAATTTCCAGTGATCTCACCTAAAAAACATTAATCCCTCACAGATATATCCAGTGTTCTAACGTAATCCATATTAATGCTTCAGTGACAAATCCTTTGTACAGCCAACCCTACATTAATCCTTCACACCCATAACTGGTGCTCCAAAATAATATAAATTAATCCCAGTCACATATGCCCAGTGAACTAACATAAAATACATCAATCCTTAACAGATATATCTAGACCTCTAAACTAATCAACAATTATCCCTCACATATATACACAGTGCACTAACATAATTTATGTTAATCCCTCACAGACACATTCAGTGCTCTAACCTAATCTACAATAATTCCTCAGTGACATATGCAGCTGTTCAAGCAAACCTACAAGGATCCTTCACAGACATATCTCTTGCTACAAACTAATATACCTTCATACAAGACATATATACCTAGTAAACTAACATAAACTACATCAGTCCTTAACAGACATATGTAGAGCACTAAACTAATCCACAATTATCACTCACATTCATACACAGTGCACTAACATTATTTTTATTAATCCCTCACAGACACATGCAGTGCTCTAACCTAATCTATAATAACTACTCCCAGACATACACAGTGTTATAACCTAATCAACATTAAACTCTTCCAGACATATCCATTGTTCCAACCATATCTACATTAATCCTTCACAGATATATCCAGTGCTCTCAACTAATCTACACTAATCCCTTATACACTATCCAGTGTTCTAACAGAAACTACATTAATACCTCACACAAATATCCAGCACTCGAACCTAAACAATATTAATCCCTCACAAATATACCATGTGCCCTAACCTAATATAACTTAGTATCTCAGAGACATGTGCAGTGTTCTAGCCTGTTCTAATTGCATGGACATTCCAAGTGATCTAACCTAACATACATTAATCCCTTCCTGAAATATCCCGTGCTCTAACGTAATCCACATTAAGGCTTCAGTGACATATCCTTTGTGGAACCAAACCTACATTAATCCTTTACATACATAACTGGTGCCCCAAATTAATATAAATTAATCCCAGACAAATATGCCCAGTGAACTACATAAAATATATAAATCTTTAACAGACATATCTTGAGCTCTAAACTAATCAACAATTTCCCTCACATATATACACACTGCACTAACATAATTTATGTTAATACCTCACAGACACATTCAGTGCTCTAACATAATCTACATTAATCCCTCAGTGACATATTCTCTGGTGCAAGCAAACCTACAATAATCCTTCACAGACATATCTCGTGATACAAACTAATATACCTTCATGTAAGACATTTATACCTAGTGAACTAACATAAACTACATCATTTTTTTAACCTTTTATTTTTTTTATTTTTTTTATAAGTACTTTATTTTTTTTTCAAGTTACATCTCAGTCGCAAACCCTTCCCTATTCCCCCTTCCTGTCCCACCCTTCCACCCTCTTCCCCCCCCCAACAGCTTCTCTTTTCATTCCAACAAATGGTTCTTTCTCTTATAACAGTAAATTCTATACAAAACAGCAGAATTAAATATGCCACATTTATGAGAGTTAAATGGCCCAGTATACCTTCCCAATGTCCAGTTCATACATATTTGGCCCCTGACTTTAACCTTCTACCTTCTAACCATCTCCATGAGTTTAAAGTTCTATAACTGACTTAGTTTTCATACTAACTTGCATCACTATTATAACCATCTTCTTAGATCTAGAACGCCCTCTTGATTCCTAAACAACTCAAAATTTAGCTATGAGACTCAAGCTGTCTATTCTTCAACCACCTCAGAGAGCTGAGAAGGATAAATATATCTGATTATATAGGAAGTGCAGGGCCTGCAGCTTCCAATACTAAGAAATGACAAACCAGTGACTACCTGGACAGTTCCCATTTTCTCTCCATACATTCCAGCATCAGTCTTCAGCCTTTTGGTCCTGTTTCTCTGACAGACATTTATTGTAGAGCAGGGATTGTGAAGGACTAACCTACCCTGTCTTGGCAGAGCTAGGCTGTCGACTTCCCTGCTACCAAGTTTTGTCCTTTTTGGACAGCAGTCTGTCTGCAGTTGAAGCAAGGAGTTTTTACATGTCAAGAGATAGGCTTGCCACTAATTCAACCATCTCACATTGGAGATTCTTCGATGCTTTTCTTCTACTTGGAGTAGAATAGGGGGTGGTGTCAGGAGCTGATATGTCACGATATAAAAAAGAAATCTTAATTTAAGACCACATCTTTGAATGCCATATTCTGCAGATCTCTTGGGGTTTTTGAAGATGCCCTATCTATCTCTTGTATTTAGATAAGCAAATGTTGCTTGTCTCTTAACAACTTGATTACTGAGTAGCTTAGAGAATATCTGTGATAGACTGTCTTAGTAGCTAACAAGGTGACATGCATGCATGACTAGGAGTTTGTTTTTCTTAACTATCCTAAACAGTTTAAGATGGTTGGTATCAAGAGGCCAGAACTTCACATTTCATTTTTAAGTATCTCTAAGTACGATACCATTAGGAAGCGTTACCTTAAATTTTGTATCAATATACAAAGATCTATTCAAATGTGGCTAAATATACTCTTAATTTTGTATCAATATACAAAGATCAATGCATATGTGGCCCAATACAATCTTAATATTGCATCCATATACAAGGGTCAATACCATTGTGGCCAACTATAATCTTAGTTTTGTATCAATATACAAATATCAATACTGATGTAGACCAATACAATCTTATTTTTGCACAATAAACAATGGTCAATACCACTTTAGCCAAATATACTATTAATTTTGTATCAATATACAAGGGTATAAGGGCATATTCAATAATGTGACCTTTCTTCTTGATCCTTCCTGTGCTGTGCCTCGATTTTTCTCTCGTCCGTGCATTCCTACATAGGAGATAAAGAAGGATACAGAAAAGGGAAAGAAGGAATACCCTGGGTCTAACCTCCAAAACCCATTAAACAGGACCATTTAACAACTTGTAATCTCTTCCCCTAAATAACAGTGTTTTCAGTTGTCCTTCAAATAACCGAAAAAAGGGGGGGCGAAGAAACACCCTCCCCACCCTCTGGGTATGGGACGTCGCTCTCTTAAAATGACTTCCTGCTGATTTGGGTCAACTACATCAATTTTTAACAGACTTATATAGAGCTCTAAAATAATCCACATTTTTCCCTCACATATATACACAGTGAACTAACATAATTTATATTATTCCCTCACAGACAAATGCAGTTCTCTAAACTAATCTACAATAATCCCTCACAGAGCCCTGCCCTAATCCTAATTCTGGGACGCTACCTTTTTTGGGGGGGGGGGCAGGTAGTATTTTTCCTGGAGCAAATTTGGTTTTTTGACAATATAAAAAGTATTATCTTTCAATTTGGATTAAAGAAGAAATTATTTTGATATTTTGGAGCTAAACAAACCTTTAGTGTATATATTTTTGAGATCTCAAAGGACAATTTGTTTGAATTTCAGCATGCCTTTTGTAAGTAGCTTTTAAACATAAATCCTTCCAAAACCTATGTGCCTGTCTCTGCATTCTAAGTATTGGGATCAAAGACATGTGGTTCCCAACTGATGGGATTAAAGATGTGCTCCACCACCCCTGGATTGAAGTTTTTCTCTATTTATACCTTGTTTTGTGTCAATCTCACCTTCAGCTCTGAGATCTGCCGGTTTCTGTCTCTGGTGTGTTGGGATTAAGGGTGTATCCTTCTCAAATGATGGGATTAAGGGTGTGCACCATCACCACCCTGTTCCTTGTAACCTTAGAATTTATAAGACAACTAAATCTATAGTGATCCTCCTGTCTCTGCTGGAGTTAAAGGCATGGGCTAACACCACACATTTCATGTATTTTACCTTAGCTCCAAGTTTTTTCAACTCTTGGAGATTTAGAAAACCAGATTGAACAGCAGTAACCTTTAATTTATTTACAGTATTTTAAACCTGTTACCTGTTTTTTAATGCCAAACGATGAAAATATCCTATACATCTACAAAAAAAACCTTTTAAGCTGCTATCAAGTTTGTGTAATCTACGTGGCCACCTGCAGTCTAACATTCTAATCTGAAATTAAAGCATTTTCCTTTCATGCCAGTAAGGCATATACCTTTGGTAAATTATAGTTTGATAATTTTATATTATATTTTATTATATTTTTAAGCTTATGAACTCTTTTCTTAAAAAAGTATTATTTTGTTTTCTCAAGTTACTTCTAGAACATAGTTTCCTCCCTCATCCCCTCCTGGCCCCTCCCTTCCTCTCTCCATCCCTCCCTCCCTCCTTCCATTCCTCCCTCCCTCCCTCCCATCTTGTTCCTCTACTTGGTACTCTCCTTCTCCTCAGATGAGGTAGGCCCTCATGTATCATACTCCCTCAGATCTTCCATCGTGTGAGAGCCTAGAGCTTCCACTTGTACTGGGACTTGATATGGCACACCATCTAGGGTATGGTGTTCCACCAACCTGCAGCAGATTCCATGACTCACTGGTGGGTAAAATTTTTCCTAGGATAGATATGTTAGGTTTCTATCTATTTGGGTGTGTGGGTTGTAGTATAGTTATCCTGTGATGTATGGTTAATATCCATTTATAAGGGAATACATACCATGTTTATCTTTCTGGGACTGCATCAGCTCGCTTAGGATGAGCTTTTCTAGCTCCATCCATTTGGTTTTGAATTGAATGATTTCCTCATTTCTGATAGCTGTGTAGTATTCCATTGTGTAAATGTGCCCCATTTTTTTTTATCCATTCTTCAGTTGAAGGACATCTGGATTGCTTCCATTTCTGGCTATTACAAATAATGCTGCTGTGAACATTGTTGAGGCAATGTCCTTGTGGTTTCGTTTTGAATCTTTTGGATATATGCCCAAGAGGGGTATGGCTGGGTCTTGAGGTAGAAGTATTCCCAATTTTCTAAGATATCTCCAGATTGATTCCCAAAGTGGTTGCACAAGTTTTCAGCAATGGGGGAGTGTTCCTCTTTCTCCATATCCTCACCAGCATGTGCGATCATTTGAGTTCTGACAGGTGTGAGATGGAATCTCAGAGTTGTTTTAAGTTGCATTTCCCTGATGACCAAAGATGTTGAACATTTCTTCAAATGCCTCTTGGCCTTTAGAGATTCCTCTTCTGTGAATTCTCGGTTTAGCTCTGTACCCCATTTATTGATGGGGTTATTTGATTTTTTGGTGTTTAATTTCTTCAGTTCTTTATATATTTTGGATATTAGCCCTCTGTCAGATATTGGGTTGGTGAAGCTCCTTTCTCAGTCTGTAGGTTGCTGCTTTGTTCTAAGGACAGTGTCCTTTGCCTTACAGAAGGTTTTCAATTTTATAAGGTCCCATTTATTGATTGTTTGTTTTAGTGCCTAAGCTATCGCTGTTCTATTCAGGAAGTTGTTACCAGTGCCAATGAGTTCAAGGCTTTTCCCCACTTTCTCTTCTATTAATGCTAGTGTGTCCGGATTTATGTTGAGGTCTTTGATCCACTTAGACTTAAGTTTTGTACAGGGTGATATGTATGGATCTATTTGCATTCTTCTACATGTTGACATCCAGTTAGACCAGCACCCATTTATTGAAGATGCTTTCCTTTTTCCATTGTATGTTTTTTGGCTTCTTTGTCAAAAAATAAGTGACCATAGGTGTGTGGGTTTATTTCTGTGTCTTCAATTTGATTTCATTGGTCAACTGGTCTGTTTCTATACCAGTACCATGTTGTTTTTATTACTATTGCCCTGTAGTACAGCTTGAAATCCGGGATGGTGATACCTCCAGATGTTCTGTTATTGTACATGATTGCTTTAGCTATTCTGGGTCTTTTGTTATTTCATATGAAGTTGAGAATTGTTTTTTCCAGATCTGTAAAAAATTGAGTTGGTATTTGGATAGGAATCACATTGAATCTGTATATTGCTTTTGGTAATATGGCCATTTTGGGTTTTTTTTGTTTTTTTTTTAATAATTTATTTTTTATTTCTTCAAGTTACATCTCAATCACAACCTCCTCCCTACTCCCCCCTCCAGTCCTATCCTTCCACCCTCCTCCCCCTCAACCCCCCATCCTCTACCCTTTCTTTTTTTTTAGTTTAAGGTGTTTCATTTTCCCCCCAACAGCTCTCCCTTTCAGTCCAACAAATGGCCAAGATGGCCATTTTTATTATGTTGATCCTACCTATCCATGAGCAAGGGAGATCTTTCCATCTTCTGATATCTTCTTCAATTTCTTTCTTCAGGGACTTGAAGTTCTTATCATACAGGTCTTTCACTTGCTTGATTAGAGTTACCCCCAGGTATTTTATATTATTTGTGGCTATTGTGAAGGGTGTTGATTTCCTTATTTATTTCTCAGCCCATTTATCTTTTGTGTAAAGAAGGGCTACTAATTTACTTGAATTGATTTTGTATCCAGCCACCTTGCTGAAGGAGTTTATCAGCTGTAGAAGTTCTCTGGTGGAATTTTTGGGGTCACTTATGTATACTATGATATCATCTGCAAATGGGGATACTTTTACTTCTCCCTTTCCAATTTGTATCCCCTTGATCTCCTTTAGTTGTCTTATTGCTCTAGATAAAACTTCAAGTACTATGTTGAAGAGATATGGAGAGAGTGGGCAGCCTTGCCTTGTCCCTGATTTTAGAGGAAATGCTTTAAGTTTCTCTCCATTTAGTTTGATGTTGGCTATTGGCTTTTTGTAAATTGCCTTTATTATGTTTAAGTATGGTCCTTGTATGCCTGATCTCTCTAAGACTTTTAACATGAAGGGGTGCTGTATTTTGTCAAAAGCTTTTTCAGCATCCAATGAGATGATCATGTGGTTCTCTTCTTTCAGCTTGTTTATGTGGTGGATTACATTGATGGATTTTCTAATGTTGAACCACCCCTGCTTCCCTGGAATGTAGCCTACTTGATCATGGTATATGATACTTTTGATGTGATCCTGGATCCAGTTTGCACATTCAGACATATTCAGTGCTCTAACCTAATCTACATTACTCCCTTAGTGACATATCCAGTGTTTCAAGCAAACCTACAAGATCCTTCACAGACTTATCTCATGCTACAAACTAATATACCTTCATGCAAGACACATATATAAATATTAAACTAACATAAACGACATCAATCCTTAACAGATGTATCTAGAGCTCTAAAATAATCCACAATTATCCCTCACATATATACACAGTGCACTAGCCTAATGTTTATTAATGCCTTACAGACACATGCAGTGCTCCAACCTAATCTACAATACTCCCTCCCAGATATACCCAGTGCTCTAACCTAATCAACATTAATCTCTCCCAGCTTTATCCACTGCTCTAACCTAAACTACATTTATCCCTCACAGATATGACCAATACTATAAAATAGTCTACATTAGTCCCTCACAGATATATCTAGTGATCTAACCAAATCTATATTAATCTATCAGAGACATATCCAGAGCTTTAAAATAAACTACATTAATCCCACACAAATATACCCAGTGCTCTAACCTTATCTAAATTAATCCCACACATACATATGTATTGCTCTGAACTAATCTACAAAAATCCCTCACAGACATTTCCAGAGCTCTAATATAAACTATAATACTCCCTCATAGATATTCCTAGTTCTCTTCTCTGATCTACATTATTGTTCACAGCCATACTTAAGCTCTAACCAAATCAACATAAATTTATCACATCCATATGTAGTGTTATAAGTTGACCTACATTAATCCTTCACAGACATATCCAGTGCTATAAACTAATCTACACTAATCTGATACAGACATAGTCAGTGCTCTAACCTAATCCACATTAATCCCAAACAAACATATACAATGCTCTAACATAAACTACATTAATGCCTCACACAAATACTCTGTACTCCAACCTAACCTATATTAGTCCCTCAAAAATATACAGTGCTCCAACCTAATCTACATTAGCATGTCAGAGACACATGCAATGTTCTAACCAAATCTATATTAATGCTTACAGATATTCCCAGTGATCTAAGCCTAACATACATTAATCCCTCACAGACATATCCAGTGCTCTAAACTAATCTACCTTAATCCTTCACTGACATATCCAGTGATGCAACCAAACCCATTATAATCCTTCAGAGATATAACTAGTGCACCAAACTAATATACATTAATCCCAGACAGATATACCCAGTGAACTCACATAAACTACATCAATCTGTAACAGACATATCTAGAGCTCTAAACTAATCCACAATTTTCCCTAACATATAAACACAGAGAACTAACATAATTTATATTAATCCCTCACGGACACATGCAGGGCTCTAACCTAATCTACAATAAACCCTTGCAGACATATACAGTACTCTAACCTACTCAACATTAATCTCTCACAGACATATCCAGTGCTCCAGCTATATCTGCATTAATCCTTCAGAAACATATCCCGTGTTCTCAACTACACATCACTAATCCCTTATGGACATATCCAGTCTTTTAACAGAAACTACATTAATACTGCACATAAATATCCAGTAACCCAACTTTTCCAATATTAATCCCTCACAAATATGCCATGTGCTCTAAATTAATCTAACTTAATGTGTCAGAGACACATGCAGTGTTCTAACCTAATCTCTATTAATTCGTAAGAATATTCCCAGTGATCTAACCTAACATACATTAATACCTCACAGACATATCCAGTGCTCTAACCTAATCCACATTAAGCCCTCACTGACATATCCATTGTGCAATGAAACCTACATTAACCTTCACAGCAATAACTAGTGATATAAACTAGTTATATCAAACTAATATAAATTAATCCCAGACAGATATGACCAGTAAACTAACACAAAATATGTCATTCCTTAACAGACATATCTAGAGCTCTAAACTAATCAACAATTATCCCTCACATATACACAATGCACTAACATAATTTATATTAATCCCTCACAGACACATGCAGTGCTCTAACCTAATCTACAATAATCCCTCCCAGACATTCCCATATTCTACCATATTCTACATTAAGCTCTCCCAGACATACCCTGTGCTCTAACCTAAGCTACATTAATCCCTCACACATATGACCAGTGCTATAAAATAATCTACATTAGTCCCTCATAGATATATCCAGTTCTCTAACCAAATCTACATTAAACTATCACAGACACATCCAGTGCTTTAAACTATACAACATTAATCCCTCACAGATATTCCCAGTGCTCTAAACTAATCTAAATTACTTCCAACACATATCCATTGCTCTGAACTAATCTACAAAAATCCCTCACAGACATATCAGAGGACTAATCTAAACTATATTACTCCCTCATAGATATGCCCAGAGCTCTAAACTAATCAATATTAATCCTTCACAGACATACCCATGCTCTAACCTAATCTACATTAATTCCTCACAGACATATGTATTGTTCTATGTTAATCTACATTAGTCCTTCACAGACATATCCAGGGCTATAAACTAATCTACACTAATCCAATACAGGCATACACAGTGCTCTAATCTAATCCACATTAATCCCATACAGACATGTCCAGTGTTCTAACATAAACTACATTAATGCCTAACACAAAAATCCAGAACTCCAACCGAACATATATTAATCCCTCACAAATATACCACGTGCTCTAACCTAATCTACCTTAGTATGTCAGAGGCACATGAAGTGTTCTATCATAATCTATATTAATGCTCACAGATATTCCCAGTGATCTAAACCTAACATACATTAATCCCTCACAGATATATCCTGTGGTCTAACCTAATCTGCATTTATCCCTGACTGACATATCTAGTGGTGCAAGCAAACCTACAATAATCCTTTACAGACATAACTTGTGCTCCAAACTAATATACTCAGTGAACTAACATAAACTACATCAATCCGTAGCAGACATATCTAAGGCTCTAAACCAATCCACAATTATCCCTCACATATATACACTGTGCACTAACCTAATGTATATTAATCCCTCACAGACACATGCAGTGACTAACCTAATATACAATAATCCCTCACAGATATACCCAGTGCTCTAACCTAATCTATATTAATCTCCCCCAGACATATCCATTGCTGTAACCTAAACTACATTTATCCCTCACAGATATGACCAGTGCTATAAAATAATCTACATTAGTCCCTTGCAGATATATCCAGTTCTCTAACCAAATCTACATTAATCTATCACAGACATACCCAGTGCTTTAAACTAATCTACATTAATCATTCACAGATATACCCAGTGCTCTAAACTAATCTAAATTACTCCCACACATACATATACCTTGCTGTGAACTAATCTATTAAAATCCCTCACAGACATATCCAGAGCTCTAATTTAAAATATAATACTCCCTCATAGATATACCCAGTGCTCTGACCTAGTCTATATTAATCCTTCACAGCCATACCAATAGCTCTAACCTAATCTACATACATTCCTGACAGACATATGTAGTGTTATAAGTTAAACTACATTAATCTTTCACAGACATATCCAGTGCTATAAACTAATCTACACTAATCTGATACAGACATAGTCAGTGCTCTAAACTAATCCACATTAATCCCATACAGACAGATCCAGTGCTCTAATTTAAACTACATTAATGCCTCACACAAATATCCTGTACTCCAACCTAGCTATATTAATCTCTCACAAATATATCGAGTGTTCTAACCTAATCTACCTTAGTATGTCAGAGAAACATGAAGTGTTTTAACCTAATCTATATTAATGCTCACAGATATTTCCAGTGATCTAACCCTAATATACATTAATCCCTCACAGACATATCCAGTGTTCTAACCTAAACTACACTAATCCCACACTGACATATCCAGTGGTGCAACCAAACCTACACTAATCCTTCACAGATATACCTAGTGCTCCAAACTAATATACATTAATCCCAGACAGATATACCCAGTGAACTCACATAAACTGCATCAATCCATAACATATATATCTAGAACTCTAAACTAATCCACAATTTTCCCTAACATATATACACAGTGAACTAACATAATTTATATTAATCCATCACAGACACATGCAGTTCTCTAACCTAATCTACAATAATCCCTTGCAGACATATATAGTGCTCTAACCTAATCTACATTAATCTCTCCCAGACATATCCAGTGCTCCAACCATATACATTAATCTTTCAGGGACATATCCAGTGCTCTAAACTAATCAACATTAATCCCTCACAGTCATATCCAGTATAATAACCTAATCTACATTAACTACTCACAGACATATTCAGTGTTCTAACTTAATCTACATTAATACCTCACAGACATGTGCTGTGCTCTTACCTAATCTAAACTAATCCCTCAAAGATATACCCAGAGGTCAAACCTATTCTACATTAATCCCATACAGAAAATCCACTGCTTTAACACAATCAAGATTAATCCTTCACAGATGTATCCAGTGTTCTAACCTAATCTACATTAATTTCTCACAGATATCACTAGTGTTCTAACCTATTCTACCTTAATCCTTTAGAGACACATGCAGTAGTTTAACCTAATCTACATTAATCCCTCAGATACCTATCCAGGGTACTAAACTAATCTACATTAACCCTCATAGACATACCCAGTAATCTAACCTAATCTACATAAATCCCTGACAGACATATACCGTGCTCTAACCTAATCTACATTAATCTCTCACAGACATACGTGGTGCTCTAACCTAATGTACATTAATACCACACAGACATACTCACTGCTCTAACTTAATCTACATTAATTCCTACAGATATATCTGGTGCTCTAACCTAATCTACATTAATTCCTCACAGATATACCCATTGCTCTAAACTAATCTACATTAATCCATCACAGACCTATCCAGTGCTCTAACTTAATCTACATTAATCCCTCACAAACATACCCAGTGCTAAACCTAATCTACATTAATCCTTCACACTCCTATGTATTGCTTTAACCTAATCTACATTAATCCTTCACAGAGATATCCTGTGCTCTTACCTAATCTAAACTAATCCCTCACAGGCATACCCAGAGCTCTAACTTATTCTACATTAATCCCATACAGACATATCCAGTGTTCCAACATAATCGTGTTTAATCCTTCACAGACATATCCAGTGCTCTAACCTAATCTACCTTAATTTTTCATAGTTATATCCAGTGAATTAACCTAATCTACATTAATTCCTGACAGCTATACACAATTCTCTAACGTAATCTACAATAATCTTTCACAGACAAATCCAGTGCTGTACCCTAATCTACATTAATCCCATACAGACATCTCCAGTGCTGTAAAATAATCTACATTAATCCCTAACAAACATACCAAGTGCTCAAACCTAATCTAAATTACTCCTTCAGAGACACATACAGTGATCTAACTTAATCTATATTAATTCCTCACAAACATACCCAGTATTCTGACCTAATCATAATTAATCCTTCACAGACATACCCAGTACTGTAACCTAATCTATATTAATCCCATAAAGACATCTTAACTGCTCTAAAATAATTTACATTAATCCCTAACAAATATACCAAGTGCTCTAATCTAATCTATCTTAATCCTTCAGGGACACATACAGTGATCTAACTTAATCTATACTAATCCCTCACAGACATACCCAGTATGCTGACCTAATCCTCATTAATCCTTCACAGACAAATCCAGTGCACCTACTTAATCTACATTAATCCCTCAGAAACATATCCAGTGCTCTAAACTAATCTACATTGACCCTCACAGACAAACCCAGTGATCTAACCTAATCTACATAAATCACTCACAAAAATACCTGGTGCTCTAACCTAAAATACATTAATCCTGCAAAGACATAGCCAGTGCACTAAACTAATCTACAATATTCCATCACAGAATTACCTAGTCCTCTAACCTAATCTAAATTAATTTCTCACAGATATGCCCAGAGCTCTAACCTAATCTACATTAATCCTTCACATACCTAGCCTGTGTTCTTACCTACTATAAACTAATCCCTCACAGACATACGCAAAGCTCTAAGCTAACCTACAATTCTCCCATACAGACATATCCTCTACTCTAACATAATCAAAATCAATACTTCACAGACATATCCAGTTATCTAACCTAATATATATTAATCTTTCACAGATATATCCAAGGCTCTAACCTTGTCAACACTAATCCCTCACAATCATACCCAATACTCTTAACTAATCTACATTAATACCATACGGAATATCTAGTGCTCTAAACTAATTGACATTAATCCCTCACAGTCATAATCCAGTGTACTTACCTAATCTACATTACTTCCTCACAGGCATATCCAGTGTTCTAACCTAATCTACATTAATCCCTCACAGACATATACTGTGCTCCTACCTAATCTAAACTAATCCCTCAAAGACATACCCAGAGGTCAAATCTATTCTACATTAATCCCA
>CAJQZJ010000217.1:329234-342346 GCA_907164525.1 Lophiomys imhausi
ATCCCTTAAGGAAATCTATAGAAAAACAAACAGTAAAAGGAATTGAATGAAATTGTTGAAGACTTGAAAGTGGAGCTAGAATCAATAAAGGAAACCCAAACTGAGGGAAATTTGGAAATGAAAAATTTAGGAACAGGAACCTCAGAGACAAACCAACAGAATACAATGGATGGAAAACAGAATCTCAGGCATTGAAGACATGATAGAAGAAATGGATGCCTCAATCAGAGAAAATATTAAACCTAAAAAAAATCCTGGCACAAAACATCCAGGAAATCTAGGACACGATGAAAAGACCAAATCTATGACTACAGGAATAGAGGAAGAGAAGAAACTCAGGTCAAAGGCACAGAAAATATTTTCAACCTAAAGAAAGAAATACCTATCAAAGCACAAGAAACATACAGAACACCAAATAGACTGGGCCAGAAAAGAGAATCCCTCAGCACATAGTAACCGAAATACTAAGTGTACAGAACAAAGAAAGAATGTTTAAAACTGCAATGAAAAAAAGACCAAGAAACAAATAGAGGCAGGCTTATTAGAATTACACCTGAGTTCTCAATGGAGACTCTAAAAGCAAGAAAGGCCTGGTCCCAGGCCCACTACACATATGAAGCTGATGTGCTGTTTGGTCCTCAAGTGGGTCCCCTAAAAAATGAAGCGGGACTATCTCTGACTCAGTCTCTGTTGCCTCCCTCTAGACCCCATTTTCCTAGAAGAGCTGACTTCTCTTGCCTCAGTGGTAGAGGAGGCACTTAGTCCTGATGCAATTTGATGTGCAAGAGTGGGTTGACACCAGGCAGGGGTGGGGTTATGGGGTAAGTGGGTGGGAGGGTGGGACTTGGAGGAGAGGAGGTAGCAGGGTTGCAATTGAAATGTAAAAGAAAAAAATGAAAAGAAAAACCTATATTTCACCAAAATTGGAAAATCTAAAAGAAATGTACAATTTTCTTGATACACACTACTTACCAAAGTTTCAACCAAGTTCAGAAGTTCATATAAACATCAAGAGGATACAAATTGGAAAGGGAGAAGTTAAAGTATCTTTATTTTACAAGTCTTTTTTTTCTTCTTCTTCTTTTTTTTTTTTGGTTTTTCAAGACAGGGTTTCTCTGTGTAACCCTGGCTGTCCCGGACTCACTTTGTAGACCAGGCTGGCCTTGAACTCACAGAAATCTGCCTGCCTCTGCCACCTCCCAAGTGCTGGGATTAAAGATGTGCACCACCATGCCTGGCAATTACAGACAGCTGTGAACTGCCATGTGGGTGTTGGGATTTGAACCCAGGTCCTTTGGAAGGACAGTCAGTGCTCTTAACCACTGAGCCATGTCTCCAGCAAAGTATCTTTATTTGCGGATAATATGATAGTATATATAAGTGACCACAAAAATTCCACAAGGAAACTCCTACAGATAATAAATTCTTTCAGCTAAGAAAACAGTCACAAAATTAACTCACAAAAATCAGTAGCCTTCCTAAACACAAATGACAGACTGAGAAAGAAATCAGTGAAAGAATATCTTTCACAATAGCTTCAAATGATATAAAATATCTTGGGATAACTTTAACCAAACAAGTAATAAGCTTTTATATGGAAACATACAAGAAGAAAAAAGAAAAAAAAAGATAGCTAAAACAATCTTGAATAACAACAACAAAAAAACTGCTGAAGGTATCACCATCCCTGATTTCAAGTTGTACTACAGAGCTATAGTAATAAAAACAGCATGATATTGGCACAAAAGCAAACACGTTGATCATAGGAATCAAATTGAAGTCCCAGACATAAATTTACACACCTACAAACACCTAATTTTTTATACAGAACCCAAAACTGTACAATGGAAAAAGGAAAGCATCTTTACCAATGGTGCTGGTTAAACTGGATGTCAGCATGTAGAAGAATGCAAATATATTCATAGTTATCACCTTGGACAAAACTCAAGTCCAAGTGGATCAAAGACCTCAACATAAAACCAGACACATTAAATCTAATGGAAGAGAGAGTGGGGGAAAGCCTTGAACACATCCACACAGGAAAAGACTTTTTGAAGAGAACACTGATAGCACAAGCACTAAGATCAACAATAAATGGGACCTCATGAAACTGAAAAGCTTCTATAAGCCAAAGGACACTGTCATTCAGACAAAGTAGCAGCCTACAGAATGGGAAAAAATGTGCTTTTTCAGACATTCTGGATTGGTTTACTTTAAGTATTTGTTTTGAAGAAAAGAAAGAAAATATGGTACATTTATACAATGGAGCATTAGTCAGCCATTTTTTAAAAATAATGAGATTTAATGGTAAATGGATGGAACTAGAAAAAGTCATCCTGAGTGAGTGACCTGGCTAGTTTTATGCCAACTTGAGACAAGCTAGAGTCATCAGGGAGGAGGAAGTGTCAAGTGAGAAAATGCCTCCATAAGACTGGGCTATAGAAAAGCCTGTGGTGCATTTTTTTAGTTAGTGATTTCGGAGGGCCCAGCCCATTGTGGGTAGTGCCATCCCTGGACTGGTGGTCCTGGGTTCTGTAAGAAAACAAGTAGAGCAAGCCATGATAAGCCAGTTATCAGCATTCCTCCAAGGCCTCTGCATCTCCTGCCCTGGCTGAGTTCCTGCTCTGACTTCCCTCAGTGATGGACTGTTACCTACGAGAGTAAGCTGAAATAAACCTTTCCTCCCCAAGTTGCTTTTGGTCATGGTGTTTCATTGCAGCAATAGTAACCCTAACTAGCCTCTGGCCCAGAGAGAGAAATATGGTATATATTCATTTATATGTGAAAAATAGCTATTAAGTCAATGATAGCCAAGGTACAAACCATAGAACCACAGAGGTTAGGTACAGAGTAACAATATCCCTAGGAAAGAGAAATAGATAGCTTTGGATGAATTGGGGGTAAGGCTGGAATGGGAGGATCAAATGGTGAGAGGCGGGGAAAGGGGGACAAGGGAGAGAATATAGGGAGAAAGCTAAAATTAAGGGCCATTTGAGTAGTGTGGAAATCTAATACAGTAGGCTACTTCCTAAAATATATACATATATGAAGGTAATCTAAGTGAAATCGACAAATAATGGGGAGAAACAGCCCCACTGGACAACTCATCATCAAATGAAGCTTCCAATACCAGGATTGTGTTGCATCTAATTAACTGTTTGCCAAATGGGTCCCATAGGAATCCCCAAACAACCCAGGCTATTTCCAAGACTATAGATTGCTCTTCAAAAACTTATGGTAAGGAACCATTGCTGAAGACAATACCTATACAACTCATTGAACATAGAGATGTTGAGCTGATTTCTACATAGAGCCTTCCCCAGTACATGCTAGCATCTTTAGTACAGGAAGGTACTCAGCATGCTACCAAAAGGGAAACATAAATACTAACCCAACCTCAAACCCTTTGATCTACATTGTGTCCTGCCTGCAAGGCCTTCTAGGGCAATGGTGACACAAAGCTTGTGGGACTTGTCAATCAATATCTGATTCGATTTAAGGCTCACTCCATGAGGTGGAACCCATATCCAACTCTGGTTGCCTGATCAAGTACCTGAAACTAGATAATCCAAGGACCTAGGGGAAAACCAAATACTACTGTTCTAAAAAGAAAACAATGTAGCAATAAAATGACTGCTAATGACATTCTGTTATACTCATAGATCAATGCCTTGCTTGGCCATCATCAGAGAAGCTTCCTCCTACAGCAGATGGGAACAAATACACAGACCTATGGTCAGACTTTATGCAGAAAATGAGAGCCCTTGGAACACTCAACCCTAAATGAGATGTCTCCATCAAATCCCTCCCCCTGAGGGCTCAGGGAACACTTAGAAAGAGAAGGCAGAAAGAATGTAAGAGCCAGAGGGATTGTAGGACACCAAGAAAACAAGGACCTTTAAATCAACATTATCAAAGCACATATAAACTCACAGAGACTGGGGCAGCAAACACAGGGCCTGTCCAAGTCTACTCAGGGTCCTTTGCATATATAGTATGGCTTCCAGTTTAGTGTTTTTATGGAATTCCTGAGTGTATGAACCAGTGTTTCTTTTCATTTTATTTTTTATTCATTCATTCGTTTGTTTGTTTATTTTGGTTTTTGAAAACAGAGTTTCTCTGTGTAGTCTTGGAATCTACTCTGTAAACCAGGCTGGCCAGAATCTCAGAGATCCGTCTGCCTCTCCCTCCCGAGTGCTGGGATCAAAAGCATCTGCCACCACTGCCCAGCTCTTTTATTTTATTTAAAATTGAATTTGAAAAAACTTCAGTTCCAGGGATAAAGAGATGGCTCAGCAGTTTAAGAGCACTAGCTGCTCTTGCAGAGGACCCAGGTTCAATTCCCAGCACTCATGTGGAAGCTCACAACTGTAACTCCAGTTCCAGAGGATCCAAGGCCATCTTCTGGTCTTCACAAGTACTGTACACACATGGTGCACATACTTTCAGACAAAACACTCACGCACATAAAATAGTAATAATATTTTAATTTTTAAATTTGTAATTCCAAGGCATGTTTCTGCTGCTCTTGCTCTGATCGTATCTGATGTTTTGAATCAGACTTTAATGTAATCCAAGTGCACTATGTTAGGCCAGCACCCTACCACTGCTGTACATCTCCAATACCTCCTGTCAAATCTAAAACTACCTAATGACTGTCCTACGGACTCACAATTTATGTATCCCATACCCCTTCAAATGGTTTTAGGTGTGGCATAGAATATATGAGTAAATGAACTTGCTTCCACCTAATATATACACAATGACTGAAAGTAAGAAAAAAGACATACTGAAATCTCCATTAAGACACAACACAGCCAGGCATGGTGCTGCACGTCTTTAATCCCAGCACTTGAGAGGCAGAGGCAGGCGGATCTCTGTGAGTTCAAGGACAGCCTGGTCTAGAGAGTGAGTCCAGGACAGCCAAGGATACACAGAGAAACCCTGTCTCAAAAAACCTAAAAATAAAAATAAAAAGACACAACACAGCTTCCAGATTTTCACACAAATCCAATATCAAAACATTTAACAACCATGTGGCAGATCCTGGCTTCCATCCACAGTAGCCCAAAAATGTCATGTGATAGAAGCTTGTGTGGCATTCTCTGAAGCCCTGTGCAGCTCATTCAGCTTTGGGCTGGGGCTGGCTAACAGGATGATGAGCTGGAGACCTAGGCTCTTATTCTGAAAACATTAACAAAGCTCCCTTGGAACTCTGACAGTATCAGAATCCATCATTATATATCATGGGGGAAAACAGGGAATCTAAAACTAATTTCTTTATCCTCCTCAAATTTCTCTGCATCTAGCCAGGCATGAGAGCCCAAGTCTTTAACCCCAGTACTCAGAAGGCAAAGGCAGAGAGATCTCTATGAGTTCGAGGCCAGTGTGAGACTCTGTCTCAAAGTTTTGTCTGCATCTAGAGCACACAAAACAATGAAGAACATAGAAAAAGGAGACAGAAAACACAGCAATCCTGCCTTTGCCTGCTGTTTTGCTTCCAGAAATGATCAATTATAATCTAAAAATATAGATTGGGAAACCATAAATAATTCATAATTTTAAATTACTTTGATCAAAGTTGTTTATAACAAGTATTGTCATAATTCTTCTAGTTTATTTTTGTATATAATTTATAAATTGTCTTTATCATAGATGTGAACATAGAGGAAAAATACATAGTATGTATGTAGGGTCCAGAACTGTCCATGGTTTTGATTAACCACTGGAGGCCTTGGAAGGTAGTCTATGTGGATTATGTATGTACTGTGATTAAAGCCTCAGCTTCTACATCATCCTAGAGTTAACAAAATTCCCATATATCACATGATGTCTAGCCTTGTGCTATCTCTTAGAATCCAGTTGTTCAAATCCAACCTACTTTCATTACTCACAAACTGGGAATAAAAGTAGTTCTAGGCTTCTGGTTCAATGAATAATGTACATAAAGAATATAGAACAGAGGGTCAAATAGGATACAGTAAATAACAACGGTCAGTTCCCATTATCATTTCCCATTTCCTGGCTGTCAAATTAAGGGCTTCCTAATGCCATTACCACATCTAGATTTCTGACTCAACTGTAGCTTCTTTATTCATAGACAAACAGATAAATGAACAACTTAAAACAATCCTTTGATATGTATCTTAGAGCTCTTAACTCTTGATAATTATTTAATGTTAGAAAAGGTATACAGAGGGCTGGAGAGATGACTCAGTTGTTAAGAGCACTGGCTGCTCTTTCAGAGGACCCAGGTTCAATGCCTAGCACCCACATGGCAGCTCACAATTGTCTGTAACTCCAGCTTCATGGGATCCAACACCCTCACACAGACATACATGCAGGCAAAACACCAATGCACATAAAATAAATAAGTCTTTTTTGTTGTTTGTTTTTGTTTGTTTTGGGGGTTTGTGGGGTTGGAGACAGGGTTTCTCTGTATAGCCTTGACTGTCATGGAACTCACCCTGCAAACCAGGCTGGCCTTGAACTCACAGAGTTCCACCTGCCTCTGCCTTCTGAGTGCTTGGATTAATAAGTCATTAAAAAAAAAAAGAGGGCTGGAGAGATGGCTCAGCAGTTAAGAGCACTGGCTGCTCTTCCAGAGGTCATGAGTTCAATTCCCAGCAACCACATGGTGGCTCACAACCATCCATAATGAAATCTGGTGCCCTCTTCTGGCCTGCAGATATACCTGCAGACAGAACACTATATACATAATAAATAAATCTTTAAAAAAATAAATAAATAAAAATAAAAAAAGAAAAGGCATATAGGAATCACATAACTCTTAGTTAATATTAATTATAAACAGGACTACAAAGGCAGAGATCCCACTGCACTGGAAGGATCAGTGAATAAAGGAAAATATACAAAAAAAGTCGAAAATCATATACTGCATGAGTATCTCCATTTTTTGACTTATGTTGGCCTCCTAGATCCTACAAATGAGAATTTTAATTAAAATGAAAAAGAGAGAGTATAAAAGATGCAGGTGCCTATTGAGAATATTCAAGCAATGATTAGTAAGTGGCAGAGCATAGCATATTAGGAGTTCAAAGGCACATTTGCTGCACAGTGAGTTTGAAGCCAGTCTGAGCTACATGAGACCCAGTCTCAGTGGGAAGGGCGGAAGGGAGAGAGGGAAGGAGGGATGGCGTGAGGGAGGGAGGGATGGGGGAGGAAGAAAAAAACTGGGTAGTAAAATGTCTTAACATGCCATAGATTTTTCCTTGTACTGGAATAAGCTATAAATTATCTGTCCTGCCATTTAACAAACTGTTGTGGAAATAGTGAAATAGATAGTACCAAAGATCAGTGGACAGTTTGAACTCTAAAATAAGAAACTGAAAAGACTCTCATTAACTGAAAGGATTCAAGGAAAGAAAGAGAGCAAGACTGCAAACCACAACATAGCAAGACATCCTGTTGAAAGAATAAAAAGATTCTCAGTATAAGCATGCAAAGATAGGAAATTTCTAAAAGCAAATTATCAACAGTGTAAGAAAGGCCAGTTTGTTCTTCCAGATAAAAAACTATTGTGAATGAAATCATACGGTAATAGTGCAAATAGATAAAAGAACAGAATAGAAAGCTAGGTATGATGGTACACACCTTTCATCCTAGCACTATGGAGGCAGAGGCAGGTAGATCTCTGAGTTCAAGACCAGCCTGATCTACAAGTGAGTTCTAGTATAATCAGAGCTTCACAGTAGACTCTCTCTCAAAAAAGTCCATAAACAAACCCAAATATATACAGTATAGAAATTATTTAAATCCATGGGGTAAAGAATCATTCAAGAGCTAGGCATGGTGGGGCATGCCTTTAATCCCAGCACTCAGGAGGCAGAGGCAGGCAGATCTGTGTGAATTCAAGGCCCGCCTGTCTACAGAGTGAGTCCAGGACAGTCAAGGATACACAGAGAAACCCTGTCTCAAAACACTAAAAAAAAAAAATCATTCAAGAAAAAAGTTGAAACAATTGGAAAGCCATTTCCTTTCTTTTCTTTTTTAAGACAAAAAAAAAAAAAGATCCTTACTATTTCACAAACCAAACTAAATTCTAGAGCATGATCTAGAGCCAGAAACACAAAGGAAAATAAGGATTTTTCTTGGGGGGGGGTTGAATTTGGGAAGAAATTGTCCTATTTTATTTTGTGTTTGTTTGTTTTTGTTTTTCCAACCTTGGGGATTAAACCTAGTGCCTCACACATGCTAGGCAAGTGCTCTAACCTCAGCCCTGGTAAGTTTGCTGTTGTTATTCCTGTTTTTGAGACAAGCTCTCACTATGTGCCCAGGCTGGAACTCATTATGTAGACTAGGCTTGCCTCAAATTCACAAAGATTTGCCTGCTGGGATTAAAATCATGTGCCCAGCACACCTTGGCCACTAGTAAGTTTCAGAAATACGTTAAAAATAAAATCTTACAAATGGCAAAATAAACAAGGTTCAAAGGAAAAATGCAGACTAGAGAAATATTTTAATATATAATATATAAAATATGTATTACATATACATATCAGATAATATTAACATCTTTAATGTAAAAAGAGATTTTCAAATTAAGGAGAAAAACACCAAATGTTCTAGCAAATAAATAATGAAAGGACACGGTCAGACAATTTAAACAGGAAGAAATATACCCAATAAACATGAGAAAAGATATTCAACGGTACCAGCTAGCAGCCATAAAAGTGTAAATTAAAGCAAAGTGCATTTTTTCATTTAGTAGATTGACAAAGATTTAAAAGATTAACAAAGTCTTAAAGTTAGTAAGATATGTAAAACAGATACTTGTTTCTTAATAGTAGGAGCACAAATTATTGTAACATTTTTTAGAAGGAAGAGAGTTTGGCAATATGTATAAAAAATCTTTTCTTATGGGCCTAGGTAAGCGGCTCATGCCTACAATCCCAGCACTGACGCAAGAGGATCTGCTTGGGCTCAAGGACAGCCTGGGCTATGAGTAAATTCTAGAACAGCTTAGGCTGTAGAATAAGATCATGCCCAAAACTAAAGAAAGAGGGCTGGAGAGATAGTTGATATGCAAGCATAAAAACCGGTAGTTTGGATCTCCAGAACCCATATAAATGTTGAGTGGATGTAGTCACCCGCCTTGGGAAACAAAAACAAGGAATCCCTAAAACAAGCTGGCTAGTAACACTAGCCATATCTGCAAGCTCTGTGTTTGACTGAGATACCCTGCCCCAAAGAATAAGGTGGAAGAGCTATCAAGGATGATTCCTGACATCAGCTTTGGGCCTTCACATGCATGCACACCCATGTAGCAAGCAGCTTTTATTATTTTTGTACTTAATTATTTACTCTAATTTTACTATACTTAATTCCTTATGCCTCCCGTCTACCCCTTGTTCCTCCCAACCCCCCAACACTAGCTGGGAGGAAAGGAAGGTTAAAAGTGAAAGGGGGTGTAGTTCTCTTTAGGCTACTTCCTGCTGATTAGGGTCGTTAGGTTCTTTGTGGGTAATACCAGTCTCAGTAGAAGTCCAGCAATCCAAGAGACAGCAGCAGGAAGAACAAGAAGCAGTTTGGGGGAGCACCAGCAGCCAGGAGAGTAGCAACCTATTTCTTCTTTGTAGAGCCCCTTTTCTCCTACTTCTTTGTAGAGCTCTTTCTCCTACTTCTTTGTAGAGCCCCTTCTCTTACTTCTTTGCAGAGCCCCTTCTGGTGTTGAATAGAGGTTGAATCTCTTGTATATGTTTTTGAAGGTAAGTAGATAGTACATAGATTTAAAAAAAAACAAGCAATGTTTGTCTATTTAGATAGACAGACAGATAGATAATAAATGGTTTTCAAAAACCTCAGAAACCTACAGAAAATGGCATTTAAGATGTTTTAATAAGAAAAGGTATTTCTGTCAGAGAGACATAGATGCTCCTGGTAATACCCCAAATAAAAAGATGGGCATTGGGGCTGGAGAGATGGCTCAGTGGTTAAGAGCATTGGCTGCTCTTCCAAAGGACCTGGATTCAAATCCCAGCACCCACATGGCAGTTCACAGCTACCTGTAATTCCTGGGCATGGTGATGCACACCTTTAATCCCAGTACTTAGGAGGCAGAAGCAGGTGGATCTCTGTGAGTTCAAGGCCAGCCTGGTGTACAGAGTGAGTTCTAGGATATCCAGGGTAACACAGAGAAACCCTGTCTCAAAAAAAAATATGGGGCATTAAAGAAGCAAATATGGCAAGACAGTCAGTGGACAAAATACTTTTGATAGGAGGCTGTCTGTCCAACCTGTGAACAAGCAAGCAGGACACTGAAAAGTTGACTGACTAATGTTACAGAGATAAGGTAGGCCAATCTGTCAATATTCCTGCTTCACAGAAAAGTTTGTCTGATATTCTGGGCCAGTAGGCTGAAGACTGGATGCCTCAACAACACAGAGAGACCATGAGTGACTGTTCAGGTAGCCAGCAACCTCTGTCATTACTATAGTTTTGGAAGTTGCTTGCTCTACACTTCCTACATACTTAGGTAATAATTTAATTTCCTTCTAAAGTCTTTGATGGGGTTGAAGCCTAAATAGTTATAACCTTAAAATTAAGCTTAGCTGTATAAGTTTAAGAAATGTTTTAGGTCTAAAAGATGTTATAGGTTCATAAATGCAAATAAGAATAAAAATGATATAGGTACAGAACTCTAAGCTAGGTATTAATAATAGATGCTTTCTCAAAGGTTGCTAAATACAAGTGGACTGGACATTGTAAATATAATTCTTGATAGATCTGATAAATATCTTAAATATATGTAGCTTCTATATATGCCATTTTTGAACTAAAAGGGGGAAATTTGGTATGAGTTTATTAAAATAATCAATTATAAGAATGTTTTTGTTTAATCTCAGGTGTGAGGCTGCTTAAGAATCAGGTGTAAAGTATTAACTGTCTCCTGAGCTAGCAGAGGCGTGGCTTAACCAGCTGCAGCATGTAAACTCTGAAGACTTGGGAAAGAAGAATAAAAATCCAGAGACCTGAGGAGAAGGGGTTCTACAAAGAAATAGGAAAGGGGGCTGTATAAAGAAGTAGGAGAAAAGAGGATCTACAAAGAAGAGAAGGGGCTCTACAAAGAAGTAGGAGAAAGGCTCTACAAAGAAAGAGAGGGGGCTCTGCAAAGAAGAGAAAAGGGAGCTCTACAAAGTAGGAGAAAGGGCTACAAAGAAGAAACAGGTTGCTGTTCTCTCGGCTGCTGGTGCTCCCCCAAACTGCTGCTTGTTCTTCCTGCTGTTGTCTCTTGGTTTGCTGGACTTCTACTGAGACTGGTATTACCCATAAAGAACTCAACGACCCTATTCAGCAGGAAATAGCTCAAAGAGACCTATGTCCCTTCTCCCTTTAACCTCCTTTCTCTTCCACTTAGTGTTGGGGGGTTAGAAGGAACAAGAGGTGGAAGAGAAATAGCGGAATTAAATATAGTAAAGTAAATTAGAGTGTATAATATAGTACAAAAGTAATAAAAAGCCTCTTGTTACACACCCAACATACATTTGCACCCACACGTGTATATGTCCACACACATGCAAAATATGCATGCACAAAATGAACATCAGAAAAGAAAAAATAGGAAATAATTTAAAATTTTTTAAAATGTATAAAAAGGCCAGCAAGATGGTTCAGCCAGGAAAAGCACTTGTCCTGCAATCCTGGAAACCTGAGTTCAATCTTTAGAACTCACATAAATGTGGAAGGAGAGAACCAACTCCACAAATTGCTATCTTCTCTCCCCAAGCACGCTGTGTCAGGAAGGCTCACACATGCATCACCCACACACAGGCAATAGTAATAATAATAAATAAAATGTTAGATTTTAAATTTTTACATAGAAGATAAGCACTTAGCTAAAATTACATTCATGTTTGAATCAAAATGTCTGGAAGAGTATTACCAAAATGCAAGCAGATTTACCTTTGATTAGTGGAATTTAGGAGAATTCTCTTTTTCAACTACAGAGAATGAAACCCAGGGTTTCATGCATGACAGGCAACACACTCTGCCACTAAGCTACACCCTCAACCTACCTTTTTTCATGTTTTTCAGCATTATTAGTCTCTCTACAACGATCACCTGTTTTTATCCTTAGATGGAAAAGTTAATGTTCATAAGGAAGAAAAACGCACAAAAAGATGAGATTTTTTATCTGATCGGCATATATTTTCCCCAACAAAAATAGGAAGCAAACTCAGGGAGTGATGTAAAGAATGCAGATGAGGTAAGAGCAAGCAGTTTAAAAGAGAGAGCCGATAAGGCCAAGAGCCTAGTCATGTGTGACCATCATTAGCCTGCCCAGTCGTGTAAATGTCTTCAACAATGCTGAGTTGCAGAGGTTAAAGTGCAGGTATGAGTGTTTGGATCCCTGCAGGCGTTGGAAGTTGAATCTGGAGTCTTGACTGGGGAGTTGGAAGTATCTGCAAACTAGTAATACTAACAATAAACTCAGGAACTTAGGTAAGTAAGAAGGCAAGCAAAGCTTGAAAGAGAAAGTATGCGGGAGGGGTTTCATGGTGTTAAGTGGAGACTTCACATGATATCAAGAAATTGTAGGGGGTTATTTGAACAAGTGAGCAGGGGAACCTCAGAAAGTTGTAGATGAAGAGCCTGTTTGAATTTGTGAATTCTGCCAGGCTCTATCTGGCTACATGAGTGGATTGCAGAGATTGAGTTCTTTGAACCAGTTCACAGAACCACTCCCTTCTTCATGTTCTAACACTATTCTTCACACACTTCCTTTTTCTAGAAATCAAATGTGCTGTCCATTGCACAACACTCCAGGCCAGTTCCACTTTGTAATTGACCTATAATTATATGCAACTATGAGATATAATATAATCATTCAATCCACTGTGTGTACAATGCATAATGATCAAATCAGAGTAATTAGCACCTCCAGGTGCTCAAACATGTGCCATATCTCATGTTTGTTTTTTGTATGTTTTCTTTTGTTTTTTTAGACAGGGCCTCACTCACGTTAGCCTTAAACTGGCAATCCTCCTGCCTTTGTCTCCTGATGCTAAGATGCTAGACATGTACCACCATGGCTAAATACTCACTCACTCTCTCTCTCTCTCTCTCTCTCTCTCTCTCTCTCTCTCTCTCTC
>CAJQZJ010000217.1:343702-361148 GCA_907164525.1 Lophiomys imhausi
ACTCCTTTGTACATTGCTCATACACAAGTTGTTTAATTAAGGGCATTGCCAAATCAGGGTCTCCAAATACCCTTCCAGCAGCCTCAACCACTCTAGCCACGAAGTCTGAGAAAGGCTCCAGGGGATCCTGAATAATCTTAGTTAGATTGTTATCCACTGCCCCTTTGTTAGGCAATGATTTCCAAGCTCTGGTTGCGATTAAATTGATTTGTTCAAACACCTGAGCCGGATACCCAGTTTGTTGTTGAGCAAATCGACCTTGCCCAAGAAGCATGTCCACATCCCAGGCTGGGTTTCCCGCTGCACAATTAGCAGCAGCTTGTTTATTAGCAAACTCAATCAAGAAAGCCTTCCAATCTAAATACTGCCCAGAGGACAAGCAGGCACGTGCCAAGCTCATCCAGTCACTAGGAGTCATGCAATAACGACTAAGAGCTTCCACCTGAGCTACAGTGAAAGCAGCATTAATCCCATAAGTGCAGACAGACTCAGCAAGTGCTTTAATTACCTCAAAATCGAGGGGTTCATGATAACGATTTCCCCCTCCATCCTGAAAGACAGGGTAGTACAGCTCATGTCTCACTTCCCTCCAGACATTTGGACACAATGACCGCCCACTAGGACCACTCGGAGGGGAAGTCTCATTATATGAAGGCGGCGCCAACACAGGCGGCCCCGGACCTGAGGGATCTATCCGGGTGCAGTCAGAACTCTTCCTCAAAGATGACTTCTCCATTTCCCTTGCTAACATTTCAAGTTCCTCTTCAGACTCTGAGCTATCCTCTTCCGAAGTATCTTTCCCAGATTTGACCGAGCGCTCCTCTTTTAACTGCTCTAATGCCTCTTGTCCCTTTTCCACGGCCTTGCAATGTCTCTGATCTCCTAAACAACTATGAACAAGTCTCCAAATAGGCCGTGCTCCTCCCTGCAATGTACCTTGCTCCCAGGCAAAATCTAGATCTCTCCCAAGCTTATCCCAGCAACTGATAAAGGCCAGCAAGGCCAGCAAGGCCAGCATTCGCTCCATTTCTGTGAGGCACTCTCTGCTTTCCTCACCTTGTTCTGCCAGTTGTGTCTTCTACTCGTCCGAATCACGGAACTTTATTGCTCCCTCCCGGAGACCTTATTGCCTCTTTACCGAGGTCCTTATTGCTCCCTCCCGGAGACCTTATAGTTCGCAACTTCCCGCGAAACTTTACCTTTAGTTCGCAATTTCCGCGAAACTTTATTGTCCCAATTTATCCCAGGAACTTACCAGTGCACTGCCCCTGACTGCAAGAGTTCTGAGTCTTTTCTGGTTCCCCGTACGGGCCACCACTTGTCCCATCCCCCTCGACCAGCAAGGACGACGCAACTCGCAAAAGCTCTTCTCCAGCAGTTTATTCAGGTCCCTTGAAAACAGTCTTCCGAATCCTTGCTTGTGTCTCTGCTTCTCTGCTTGTGTCTCTCTGCTTGTGTCTCTGCTTGTGTCTCCCCCAAGCCCTTATATGCCTACTCAAACCCAATCAGATCACGCCACCTAGCAATCCAAGATAGGCTCACAAAAGGAGGAAGCACACCGGGCTAGGCAGCTGCTACCAACTAAGGCTTGTTTACAGCTAAGCTTGAGCTTTCTGGCAATAAGCCAGGCGCCATCTTAGGGTTTCGGCTCACCACACATGCCTACAATCCTAGCATTCAGAAGGTGGAGGTGAGAAGATCAGTTCAAAGTTGTACTTAGCTAATGTGTAATAGCAAGATTAAGGGCAGCCTGTCTAAAAAAATAGTAAGTATTAAAAAGAAAAAGAAACCCTCCAAGGCTCAGGGAACACTGGAAAGAGAGAGCAACATAAAGAATGTATGAGCCATCTGCTGGGAGAGATGCTGCGAAATACTATGTTCTGGGCACCACATGACCATTGTATCAATGAACTCACAGCAACTATGTTTACCTGCAGAAGGTCAAGCCAACAAGGTCAATTGAGATTCCAGCTCCCAGCACTAATTGGACTCAGTGAGTTACAAAAAATAAGAAGACATAAAGGTGGGAGAGATATGGGGGTCATACAGAAGGGGCAAGTTGGGTGTAGATAATGTCAAGATAGATTGCATACATGTATTAAATTAACAAAGAATAAACAAAAGATTTTAACAAATTTTGGAGACAGGGTCTTACTTTGTAGCTCTGGTTGGTCTCAAACTGGCTATGTAGACCAGGCTGGCCTCCAACTCATAGATTCACGTATTTCTGCCTCCTGAGCACTGGAATTAAAGACAACACCACTACACCCAGCTAAATCTAAATTAATTTATATGCTAAGTTAAAAAGAATTAATTAGGGGCTGGAGAGATGGCTCAGTAGTTAAGAGCACATACTGCTCTTCCTGAGGACCTGAGTTCAATTCCCAGCACCCATATTGGATGGCTTACAACTGCCTCTAACCCCAGCTCCAGGGGGAACCTCACACCTGACCTCTGAGGACATTTACATTCATCTATACATACCCTCCCCCCACATAATTAAAATAATAAAAATAAATCTTTTCAAAAATAATTAATATTTTAAAATAAAGCAAAGTATCTATTGAAATGGCTAACCCGTCATTGTCAATTCGACTAGGTTTGGAATCACCTGGGAGATACAATTGTGCATATGTCTTTGAGGGAGTTTCCAGAGACATTTAACTGAGGATGAAAAATACACCCTGAATGTGGGCAGCACCATCAGCTGGGCTGGGGTCTCAGACTGAATGAAAAGGGAAAATAGAGAAATCCCATTGAGCATCAGCTTTCTGATTGGCATGGCAGAGCAAGCTGCTCCTCTCACCATGCCTGAGCTACTTCTCTGCAAACTATGAGAAAAAGAAACTCAGTATTAAGTTGTATCTTTTTGTCCAATATTTGGTCACACTGATGAGATAAACAGTGAAAACATTCAAGATTATTTCTTCTAGCTTTTTGAAATGTATAGTACATCATTATTACCTATAGTCATCCTACTGTGTAATAGCATCTCATTTCTACATATTGGAAGCCTTTGAATTCCCCTCTACTAGTTCTTTGAGTTGTTGGAAAATACAATTAAACTAAAGAAAGTACTATAGAACAATAAGATTTATTCTTCCTATCTAATTGTACTTTGGGTGTCATTATTCATCTCTCTCTCTCTTTCACTCACTCACTCACTCACTCCTCCACACACTTCCTGCCACTCAGTTGCAGGTCTTGGAAGTAATGACTTTCAAGAGCCTTAATGGAATCTGTTCTTTCTGTCTTAGTTTTTCACTTTATTCTTTCAAAACTCCTAGTCTATGTGCAATCTGAGTATTTAACTTTCCCATCTTGTTTTTATACACAAATTCTCCTCCCAATTTCTGAACTGACACATTTTACCTCTTCTTTATTTAAAGAGTATTCCCCAGGATGACCTCAAACTCACTAGCCAAGAATGACCTAGAACTCCTAACTCTCCTGCACCAACCTCTAAAGGCTGAGGTGACAAACATATGCTACCACATTCAGCTCATTTTACCTCTTTTTTGTTGTTTTTGTTGTTTTTTGAGACAGGGTTTCTCTGTATAACAACCCTGGCTGTCCAGGACTCACTTTGTAGACCAGGCTGGCCTTGGACTCACAAATATCTGCCTGGCTCTGCCTCCCGAGTGCTGTGATTAAAGGCACATGCCACCATGTCCAGCTACACCTGCCATTTTCAAACCTCAGGAAAAGCCCTAATTTAGACAAAGATTTCCCCTAAACCACCTGAGACCTCACGTGAATTTTCACGATAATCCATCCCCACCTGTCTGGAGACACTTTGGTTCCCTTTCTTTCTGTTTATTTAGGTCAATTTTACCTGTCTCCTCAAGGAAATCAAGATTAGAGCATGCCTAAAGCAATTGTCCATACCATCTTCAAGCCCAGTGCCAGTCAAGAAATTGTTCACTGTATTAACTACATGAATGTTTCCAATATAAGGTATGTGATTACTTTAGGTATTGCACAGCCAAACATGTTTAAATAGTTGAATACCTATTTCATTGTATACTAGAAAAGTACTCCCTTTTTTCACTTTAGATAATGGTCAAAATACTTTCTTTTGAAAATTAGCATTATTTGCCAAACAGTGATGTTGAATGCCTTTAATCCCAGCACTAGGGAGGAAGAGGCAGGTGGTTCTCTGAGTTCAAGGTCAGCCTGGTCCACAAAGTGAGTTCCAAGACAGCCAGGACTACACAGACAAACCCTGTCTCAAAAATAAAATATATATAAATAAATAAATAAAATAAGCATATGAGGGGTGTGGTTCAGTTGATACGACACTTAACTCACATACATGAGGCCCATGAGCTTTAAATAAAGAGGAATTTTACATGTATGAGTGTTTTACCTGTTTGTATTTCTGTGTACCACATGCATGCCTAGTGCCTGCAAGAGCCAAAAGATGGCATAGATCACCAGAACTGGAGTTGTCTGTGAGCCACCATGTGGGTGCTGGGAATTGAACTTCGGTCCTCTGTGCTCCCAACCACTAAGCCATCAGTCCAGCCTCTTATTTTACTTTTTAAAATGTTTTTAATTTTTTAAAAAAATGTTTTTAATTGAAATATTATATCACTCTCCCCCTCCCCCTCACACTCTCAGGTTGATAGCCACTTTTTAATGAGTGAGGTTAAGGATATTTTCTTAATTTGTCGGGTTTTTTTTCTGGAAATGACATATCTAGTACTCATTTTTCTATCAGGATACTTATCTTTCTAATGACTTGTAACAGTTCCTTATGTATAAAGGAAATTATACAACTTCTGCTGCAAGTTTCTATGTCTTCTCCTGGAACAATCTTTAATTCCACAAAGCTTCTATCACATATGACCTGTGTTGATGACTTTTAAATCCGTAACCCTGGTCTTGAACCAGTTGTTGACTATCCTTCTATAACTATATAAAACTCACGCACATGTTCCTAAACTCTTCAAACGTATGACTGAATTTCTTTCTGGCCTCGGTCTTTTGAACTTATGTGACTAGGGCACACTCTTTATAAACCCTGTTCTTTCATCTGTAAAATACAATTATATCTATTTCATAGGCTTAATAACAAAATGAGATTTATACAGCACTGGCATAAATACTCAATAAATGGTAGCATTATCTCCCTGTTCTAGATTCTTAACTACTTCCAAGCCTCTTTCCTTGTTGCTGCCAAGCTAAACACCACCACCCTGCTAGGAAGTCTTGTGACTCTGTCCCTTATACACAAACATACATACACATACACATACAGACACACACACCCCATCCACAAAGAAGTTCCCAAATCCTTGGGGTATACAAGGCCATGCACACATAACCATGTGCACATTACTTCCAGCTACACTACAACTGTGGTCAGGCAACAAAGAATCTGTTTTATCATAATTTGGTTGTTTCCTGTACTGTTCACTGGCACTCATACCCTCCCTTCAATCTACTTCTCAAGCACTTTGTGCTTCCTCATTACTGCCCTGAGTTAAATCATTGTTTTATATTCATGTTTACATGCTTGTTTCCCTCACTAGATTGTGAGTTCCTTCAGAGTAGAGTTTTACTGTTTGTCACCAGCCCTCAGCACAAGGTCTAAAATTTAACAAATTTTACAAATTTGTTAAATAAATGAATAAATGAGTTTTAACCTCTGATCTCCTACTGTTCTATAGGAAGCTTTACCCTTCCATATATGGCCCTTTAAAAAAAGCCCTGTAGTGTTTTAAAACACCTCCTCCCAGCAGTTAAAATGTTTGCCCAGGTGGTGACTGGAGTCTGCAACTGAATCAACTAAAAGATGTGCAGTAGAAGCCACTGGTCTCAGTGTATACCTAGCCGGTGTTGGGACCAAAAGTCTACCTGCAATCCCAGAGGAGAACACTGACATCTGAGTACTTATCCTGGGCCATATTTGCAGCACCATGAAGGAAATTAGGTTGCTTCTCTCCAGGTTGCTTCTTCAAGAGTGTGAGTAGTGAGGCTGCTCTTACTACCTTCTCCAAACCCTAGTCCCAGAAACCCAGGTATAGCAGAAAGTTTTGTGGGTGCTAGAGAAAAAGACACAGGACACTTCTCTGAATCTCTCGAGCTTTAAAGCCAAGCTTTACATCATCTCTAATAAGCAAAGAACAGGACAGGTTATTTTTTTCCCCGTTTTCTTTTAATAACATTTTTTCAAAGCCAGGAAGCAACTACAGAGACTATTTGAATGAAGAAAAGTTTAAAAAGTAAAATAAGAGAAACAGCAAAGACACATCCATCATTCCACAATAAATACAGAACTCTATTTAGCATCTCTCATTAATACCTCATTAATGAGAGCCCCCAACTCCCTGTGGGGTCAAGAGTACTCTCCATTATTGTTTAGGGGGACAAGACAACTCTCGGGTATGATTAGGTCAAATGGCATGAACACAGGAAGCGGTGAGATCAAGGTCTATAGTTTGGGCCCTTGTTTTGGGTCGGGTTTGATGATTCTTAACTTCTTCCACACTGTGCTGAATCCCATAGCCAAAGTAGATAGCAAATCCTAGTAGGGAAAAATAACTGTAAGGTGGAGAAGTATAACCTGGAAAGCCTTAGTAGGTCTCCAACTAGAGATCAGGAGGAATAGGACACCTAGGAGGCTTACTCTTCAAAAGCAGATACCTACCGATCAGCATCCAGATCCCAAATCGGGCCCAAGTGCCCGCTGTCATTTGCATCATCAGGTAGACATTCACAAAGATGCTCACCAGTGGGAGTAGAGGCACAGCAGGCACCTTAAAAACAAGATAAATCATCACATACAACATGATGACCTAGAAAGAGATCCTTACCCTACTAGGAGCAGAGGAGGACAAAGTTTGATCCCTACTCACGCTCTGGATTTCAGCAGCCACTCATTTATCATATATGTTATTAGACTCTCCAGATCTATAACTTGAGAAAGCATCAGCAAGGAGTCTGGCCTAAACAGCTCTGCCATCTACCCTCTTGTGTCCAATTAAAGAACATAAGCTACAAGCCCTAACTGTCCCAAGGTGGATTGGTGAGGGAAAAGAGACATCATTTACCTTAAAGTGAAGAGGAGTGCGGTTCTGTGGCTGTCTCCAGATAATTACAGCAATTCCAAGAACAAGCCCCAGGATCAGCACAACCATTGTGACCCACACTGGGTCTCCAGAACGAAGTGCAGTTGTCCACTGGGTCAGCACCAGGCAAAGAACACTCAGTAGTACAGCTTCAAAAGTCAAGTTGAGAGGCACCAAAACCAGATCAGTATGTTAAGATGTAAAACATCCCAATCCGAAGAGGGTTACCCCTCTTGCTAGACCTCTCTCACTCACCAAATGCCACAATATCCACTCGTCATACTGATCTCTCCAAATTACCCACATGGCAACTTACAACTATCTATATAACTCCAGTTCCAAGGTATCAGATGCCTTCTTTTGACCTATGTAGGTACCAGGCATGCACACAGGGCACATACATCCATGCAGGCAAAATACTCACACACATAAAAATAAATAAAACTTAAAAAAGAAAAGAAAAAATCCACTGCTCACCAAGCAGTGAGGAGCAAACATAGACAACTCGGCCAGAAAGGAGGCTGGGGATGGAGTTGACTGGACAAATTAGAGCTTGGACAGTCAACTTCTCTGCTTCAAGTGTCTTCTCCTCCTCCAATTCCACTTCCTCTTCACCATTCTTCGTTTCTTGCTCAGGCTGATATCTGTTGCAAGAGTAAGAAACAACTAAGACTGAAGTCTTAGCCATTCACTCTTTATTTTCAGGTAGTCCCTGTATCACCATTAAGGATAGAAGAAGTGTGTGCTGGGGAAATGGCTCAGCCTACAAAGCATCTGCCACCAGGCTAGAGTGATAGCTCGCTCAGCAGTTAAGAGTTTATACTTCTTGCTGGGTGTGGTGGCACAAGCCTTTAATCCCAGCACTCAGGAGGCAGAGGCAGGCAGATCTCTATGAGTTCCAGGCCAGCCAGGTCTACAGAGTGAATCCAGGTTAGTTAAGAATACACAGAGAAACCCTGCCTTGAAAAACCTTTAAAAAAAAAAAAAAAAAGAGTTTGTACTTCTCTTGCAGAGGACCTGAGTTCAGATCCTAGCACCCACATTGGGCTGGTTAACACCACCTATAAGTTTAGCTCCAGGGGATTCAATGCCTTCTTCTGATCTCCAAGGGCACCCATAGACAGACAGACAGACACACACACACACACACACACACACACACACACACACACACAGAGTGAGAGAGAGGGAGAAAGAGAGAGAGAGGTTTTTTCTTTTAATATTCCAGTGTTTGTCACACAAGTGTGATGATAGGTCTTGAGTTCAGATCTCCAGCACTCATATAAAACCCAAGTGGCCTGTAGCCCCAGTGCTAGGGAGCTGGAGCTAGGATTCTTGGAATTCTCTAGCCAGCCAACCTAGCCAACCAGTGAGTTTCAGGTTCAGTAGGAACACTCCATCTCAAAACTAAAGTGGAGAGGGATGTAGGTGGACACGTAACTGAGCTCCAGCCTCCACACACATGTACACACACCTACGTGGATATGCAAAACACATGTGGGGGAGGGGCTCTTTTGGACAGATTCCAAATTACTCAAGGAATCAGGATGACAGAAGACAGAGAAGGACTCAGCATAACATGATGCCTCAGCCAGAAATGCGAACTCTAGTCTTACCTGAGGATGAGGACACAAATGGACACCAGGGAGTAAGCAAGCAGAGTACCAATTGACATGAGGTCCACAAGATCAGTGAGTTCAAAGAGGGATGCCATGAATGCTAAATTTGGCAGGGAGAAAAAGTGACAGAAGAGTGAAGTTAACAGTGTTGGGGAAGCAACAAAAAGGGGTGTTTTTGTTTTGTTTCATTACCTGCAATAATACCAGATACCACAGTGGCCACCATGGGGGTGTGTGTGTGACTGTGGACCCTAGCAAGGACACGGAACAGGAGGCCATCTTCTGCCATTGCATAGATCACCCGAGGCATAGGAAACATAGAGCCCAGAAGGCTGAAAAAAGACAATGTCCAAGTGGAGTTGAGTTCACCAATGTATCTGTTCTAAACCTGTGTTTATAGCATCTCCACCTCCCCTTCCCAGACCTCCTAAGGAGCATTCTCTGGCAAAAAAAAAAAAAAATGGACATAAATGGAAACTACAGCCACCAAGGAAACAAATATTTAACACTGACCTAGTGGAAAGAGCACATAGGGAGCCAACAGCCACAAGGTAGCGGGCAGAATTCCAGCCAACGTAGTTAAATGCTTCAGGCAGTGGACTCTCAGGCTTAAGCTTGTAGTAAGGCATCATGAAGGTAAGTGCTGAAGACACACCAAAATAAGCCAAAAAGCAGATGGACAGTGACATCACAATACCCATGGGGATGGAGCGCTGGGGATTCTTAGCCTCTTCCCCTGCAAGAAAGCACATAGCACAATGTTCTGAACCATGGGAGCAGGCTTGCTCCTCTGTATGCTCACACCCTGCACCCAAGGCCAGCCAGAATTGTGTGACTTTTACCGGTGGTGGCAATACAGTCAAAACCAACAAAGGCATAGAAACAGGTAGCAGCGCCACGGAGAATCCCTTCCAAGCCAAAAGGCATGAAACCTCCAGAGCCCATAGCATCCAAACTAGAGTGTGAGAAGGAATAGAAACGATAAGAGTATGTTCAGCAAGTCTGTACCTTTTCTCTAATGCCTGGCTGGCTGCTCATTGCTTCCCACTCTTATTCTGCATCCCCCATTTCCCCCATTATGATCCCAGCTCTGTGGCTCTCTAACCTACAAGTCTCGTTGTGTTTACTCATGGCCAAGCAATAGTCCTCTTCCGTGAGCTTCCAGTTTTGCACTTTTCCCTTAAGGATGCCGGAGATGATGACAAACCCGAGAACCATAAGGTTCACCCCTGTGAACACTTTGGTAACCAGGGCGGATTCACTCGCACCCAAAGCCAACAATCCTGTGGGAGAACATTGTTCAGGATCCTGAGGACACAAAATCCTTCCTCCAAGCTTGCTTTTCTGCTTCCTGCCTCTGTGTGGCAGACTCCTTCCTCCCGTCATTACCACTCCCTCAAGTCTTTCCCAGGCTCAACCCCTCCCATTATGCAACCCTGCCCCTTGCCTCACCAGTGAGCAGCAACACAAGAGCCATGGCAAAGAAATCTGGATATTCTGCGAGAACGTGAGGTACATTCAGTGAGATGGTCCCCCTCAGGGCCTTAGAGATGTAGTTTTCAATCAGGTTGTCAAAAGCAGAGCTCCAAGCCCGTGCCACACTGGCTGTACCTGGTATAGCAATTGTATTTTCTACTGTAAATCCTGTACTCAGGAACATTATGAAGTCAAGTTTTCTCCTTCCCACACACACACCAGTCTCACACAGATCCCCACCATTATTACCTGTCTTACTTTGTGTGTGTGTGTGTGTGTGTGTGTGTGTGTGTGCGCGCGCGCGCGCGCCTATATAACATGTCTCTCTACTTAGCCTGGGCTCAAACTCAACAAACTCTTGATCCTCCTACCTCAGCCTCCTGAGACCTGTAATTACAGTTGTACAACACTGTGCCCAGCTCCTGTCATTAATTTAAAAAACCCAAACCAGGATCTTAATGAATGAACACCAGACAGAGGTGAACAACTATTCTGCACCTCCAACCCCTCCATAAATCCCTACAAATAAAAATATAAACATCTACAAGTATTGAGATACTAGAAAAAAATAAGAAAATTTCAGCTTCACCATTACACTCAAATTTCTGGATCCACAATCCCTTTGCAATTTGTCTAGTCATGCAACCCCCCCATCCCACCTCCAAGCATCTATCTTACCAATGACGTAGGAGAGGATGAGGTTCCAGCCTGTGGTGAAGGCCCAGAGTTCACCCACGGTGACATAACTGTAGAGATATGCAGAACCAGAGCCGGGGACCCGGGCACCAAACTCCGCATAACACAGTCCAGCCAACACAGAAGATAGAGCAGCCACCAAAAAGCAGATTACAATGGATGGTCCTGCTTTATCTTTGGCCACCTCACCAGCCAGGACATACACACCTGCACCCAATGTGCTGCCCACACCCAGGGCCACTAAGTCGAGGGTACTCAGGCATCTGGCAAGGCGGGTCTCGCCCATCCCCAGCTCCAACACACGTCTCCGCACCAGCTTTTGACCAAATCTTCGAAGGGCCTGCCAGGGCATTCTAGTTACAATTGAAGTGGATGCTAGATTCTGGTGAAAAACAAGACAAAAGCCCTTCAAATGGGTCTCATTATCCCAAACCTCTAAAAGTGAATTACAAAACAAGCTCCACTAAGTGAAAGAGGGCAAGGACAAAGGAGGGTGGGTTGAGGAGAGGAGAAAGCAAGCCACTTTACCTCTAATAGCCGTTTTTTCTTGTGCAAGTAGGAATTAGAATAATAATGCAAGTGGGGATTACAGTATCTCTGAGGCTGGTGAAAGGACTCATCTCAGAAGAGGCTAATGAAAGCCCCTTGTAGCACAGTGACTGGCCGATAGCAAGTGTTTGGGCACTAGGCTTCTTCTTTTTCTGGCCAAGAACCTATGGGATTTATCCTAGTGCCCAACCCAGCAGCCCTGAAACCTAACGTTTCTGTTTCCTGGCCTCTGGCTCCTGGTAAATCAAGTGGAACTCAACTCAAGGCAACTCTGAGAGAACCCCTTCTCACACCCAATGCCCACATCCCTTTCAGTGCGCACCCAGAGAGCTTCAAAGAGACATGGCTCCCCATTGCCTGGAAGAGGGGACTGACCTCGATCTTATCCCTCCTAACCAAGCCCACAGCGCTCCACCTGCGCCTTCTTTGCCCAGGGAAGAAAGCAAATGTCCCCCCACTTCCTCCCGACAGACTAGGCTAACCAGTGAGCCCCAGCAGTGAGGTGGAGCTTCGGTATTTGAAACTGGGAGATGTGTCTGGGGGGCGGGAGGCAAAGCCAACCCGAGATCCCTCTGCAGACTAGGGGTCCCGCCCGGTGGCCCCAGTCTCAACATCTAGATTTTTATGGTTCCATCTAGAAACAGTCTGGAGCTGCCCTGGAGCTAGGGAGCCCTGGCTCCTGGGCTAGGGTCTTGTTAGCAACAGGTCACAGCTGCGCTGATGCAACTGTAAGCCATGGTTGCCTGAGAAGCCTAGGTATACGCGGAGCCTCCCCCTCCCCACTCTGACACACATGTCGGCCCCAAAGGCTTACCAGAGAGCTGTGGCAAGCCCAGAGGACAAAGATTCTCAGATCCGGTTCAGTGAGGCTGACTTCAGTTGAGTTGGGTTGGGTCTGCAGACTTGAGCTGCTCAGGCTTCAACGCAGCAAGCTCAGGGTCGTTGCGCGCCAAGCACCCCTTATATTCACCCGGAGGAGGAGCCAGTAACGTCATGGGATCCCACCCCCAAGCCCTCTCCCTACACATGACACACAACACAATATACATACCAATGCACGCGCTTGTACAAACACACGCACACACACACACACACACACACACAGAGAGAGGGTTACTGGGCTTTGCAACATTGGTTGCTTTGGCTTGAGACTGCTTCCCAACCAAAAACAGCAAGCAGGGCATGGCGGGGAGCGATAAAGAGGGGAAAATAGCCTTTTCCCATTTGCCTCTTTGGTGGTCAGAAGACAATAAAAAGCTTCCTGACCACAGATCCCATGGGAATTTTCTACCTTTATGCAGAATTAGTCAGAATCAGGGATTATAGGCAGCACTGGGGAAGAGAGTGAATAAAGAGAATTGGGTTTGTGTGAAGGATGGAGGAGCAAACAGCACCAAGTCTCCATCTCTCTGTCTTCTCCCTTAGCATTCTTGTCTGCATGAAATCCTGCAGAAGGATCATGCAAGACTCTGAACAGCCATCTGACTGCTGCCCCTGCTCTCATCCTCAACTGTTTCTAACGCAGACAGCAAGAGAATGGAAGACAGTTTCAAACCACCTGTACGCAGATAATTAATCCCATGCAGACTTCTAGGCCACAAGGTATTTGCAGCATCTCTCACCTGCCTATCAATATTAAATATGAAATTATGAATATTTAAATATTGAGGGAGGGAAACTTTAAAATTCATAGTGATGGAGATCAATCCTGTAGGTCTCCCCAAATGCCAAGACTATACCAATGAGCTGCAGCCCCACCGTTTTAATTGCATTTTGCTGATGACTAAGCAAAAGTTTGGACCTTCATAATTATTGTTGAACCATCCTTCTGATAAAACCTGGCCTGTTGTTTTAAGGTTTGCCTCCCATAGGTACTATATGTCACTCAAATGAACAAGAAAGAGGAAGTCAAACAAGAGGCAGGTCCTTTTAGGCTAGGAAATACTAGGAAATGGCAGAAGACTGAAGAATCTTAAGCTGATCCTCGTGGCTCTATCACTTCTTACTCACAGTGGGGGGGAGTAAGAGTTGGGAAGATATAATTCTCTTCCACTAAGCCATCTTAGCAGCTTGTTTCTTCCTCTAATGATCCACTCTGGATGTGTATCATCAGTCATCGAGCACCCAAATCCTTCTTGAGAGTCTCTTCTCTAGCCCAAGCTTACCTGAAACTCACTATGTAGCTCAGGCTAGCCTTAAACTAATTATACTCCTGCAAGCTTCAACCTCCCAAAATGCTGGGGTTACAAACCTATACCACCAATCCCATATACAAATTCTTTTTTGAATGAATTGGTATTTCCAGCTAGGTGAAGCACCTCTTAGACATTCAATAAAGCAGGCCTCAGAGATGGCTCAACAATAGAGCACTTGCCTAGCTAGCATGTGTGAGGCTTCTGCTCACCACCACCCCATACCCCACCCTACCTCCACACCACAAACAAACAAAGTGTGCACTTGTTGAATAGCTGGCATAACAACTAAGAGTTTAAAAAAGAAACACAAAATAAAATCCTCGGGCTGGAGATCTAGTTAGTGGTTTTCTGCATTCCTAGCATGGTGAAGGCCCTGAGTTCAACACCTAGTAGGTGTGAGGGAGGAGTTGACCACATTTACTCCTAGTCTCAATGGTCTAATTAGGGAAAGAGAACCTCCACAACATAATTGGAACAGTATTAAGAGAAGTCAAGAATGCAGTATATAGAATTACAACTAAGTCAAATTCCCAGCTCAGTCACTGTGGCCTTGAGAAAATTATCTACCATCTCTAGATATAATAAATGTGTTTCAAAGGGTTGTTGGGCTGCTTATGTAGCATTGTGAAGTCAAGTCTTCCTATCTGGCACAGTGGAATATTCAATGAAAACTTGATGCAAATTCAAAGTAATATATTAACGTATATAACAACAATTGGGCTGCTTAAACTCAGTGATTGCTTAGATCATGAAATTAATTGGCAAACTAATAAATGGGATGACTACGAACCGCTGCATTTGTGAGGCACTGGGGAGAAAAAATTGCAAGGGCTTAAACTAAGCCTTGAAGAATGAGGGACAGCTGAGCTGTGGACCTACAATGATTCGTGAAGCCAGAAGAGAGGAAAGACCTAGCAAGTGCAACGTTTGTTGGGAAGCACTGGAACATAAGGCTTAGTAATAATAAATGTCCCCCTCCAGGATTATCAAATATCTTAAATGTACTAGACAATAAAAAAAATAATAATTCTTGAAACCCTTTAAATCACAAATTGGTTCCCCTGGCAACCAATCCCCATCTGGAAGCTATTCTGGAATTCCCAGCCAGCTGTCATCATTAGCATACAAAAAGATATTTATCACTTTGGAGATTCCAAGGACTTTAGGAACTAAGTACCTGGAAATCAGGTTGGGCTAAATATCAAACAAATGTGTATAATTTATCACAAATGATAAAATTACAGAGAGAATATCAATGTCATAAAGTTCACTTTTGAGACAGTCTCATGTAACCCAAACTAAACTATAATATAACCCCTGATTATCCTGCCTCCATCTTGAGGGTTATAAGATCACAAGCATGTACCACTGTGCCCATCAAAATCCATCTTTTTCTTTTCTGTTTTAGTAAGACTGGGTTTTGTAGGCCAGACATGGTGGCCCATGCCTTTAATCCCAGCACTAGGGAGGCAGAGGCAGGCAGATCTCTCTGAGTTCAAGCCCTGCCTGGTCTACAAAGTGAGTCCAGGACAGCCAGGGTCACACAGAGAAACCCTGTCTAGAAAAAACAAACAAACAAACAAAAAAAAAAACATGAGGAAGCTCTTTAGCCCTCATATGACTGCTGAACTGAAGAGGACTGATATGTAGGGCACCCCACACCAGAGGAGTAGAATAGGTGAGAGAGGGGGGAGGGAGTGAGAGGGTGAGAGGGTGTGTGGGGGGGTGGAGAGAGGGGACTGTAATGGAGATGTAAATTGATGTAATAAATAAACAGCAAAAAAAAAAGGCAGGGTTTTGTGTAGCCCAGGCTGGCCTAAAATTCTTTATGTAGTTCAGGATAGTCTTGAACTCACCATCCTCCTGCCTATTCAACCATCCTCAGCCTTGGAAAAAATTTACCCTTTTAAAATATACAATTCAGGGGCTGGAGAGATGGCTCAGCGATTAAGAGCACTGGGTGTTCTTCCAAATGACTCACATGGCAGTTCACAACTGTGTGCAATTCCAGTTCCAGGGGATCTGATACCCTCACAGAGACATACATGGAGGCAGAACACCAATGTAAATAAAATACTTTTTAAAAATTAAAGAAATAAAGTGTACAATTCAGTAGGGTTTAACTACAGTCACAGAGATACACATTCATCAATTTAAGAACATTTTCATCACCAAAAGAAACCCTATGCCCATTCTTAGTAACTACTCACGTCCCCCTCAACGCACACTCCAGTGTTAGTAACAATAAACCTATTAACAGAGATTTTAAGGTCAAAGCCTGGAGGACCCTGGCAGCCACAACAAACTCTTTAATGAAAGTTAAAGAGACAATTAATAGTGGAAAACAAAGAAAAGAGATTTAATAAATGTGCTACATTGGAGAGAGGAGCAGTTATGCCCTGTGACACCCTTCCCCCATCTTCAGAGCATTCACATGAGGCTTAGGTTTAAGTAGAGATAAAGATATATATGCAGTCCTGTTCAAGGTTTGAGCTCAGCTTCGGTGCTGCAAAGTGGTCTGACAAGTTGTGTGAAATTTCTTCCAGAAAGACAAACTCCCCTCTGGCTGTCCCCAGCATGAGATTCCTGGGGAAATTCCATTCCTTGGAATTCACTGTCTCAATAGTCTGATAGCCAAAGAAGGGAGCACAGGTGTCTCTTTAGAATATCTTCTCTCCTGCCAGGATGGTTGCAAACCTTTCAGTGTTGATCAGAAGCTGCAAAGGTTCAGTTATGTGGGACGGATATCTATGGAGGCTTAAAGTACGACATGGTGAGGATGAGTATCATATTTGAAATAGTAACACTTGTTGGGGGTCCTGCAAGAGGAACAACAAATGGTTTTAGAACTCACAGAATGTGGCCCACTAGTTAGCACAACTAAGAGAGTCAGATCCCTGAGAACTGTGTGTCCTGAGGACTTCATGCTGTTGTAGAGGTTTGCTTTGCCTATTGCCCTTGCATCCCTCCTAATCTATGAGTTGAATGAAAATTCTCACTGGGCAGTATCATTGGTTCTTACAGTAATAATGACTGATCTTTTTCGAGCATTGCTGCTAGAGCAGATTAATGATTCATCCACCACCCTCAGAAAGGACTTAGAGATGTAGATAGTAACATTCTTACGAAGAATTTGGAGGGGCTGGAGAGTTACGAGCACTGGTTGCTCTTCCAAAAGACCCACATGGCAGTTCAAAACTGTCTGTAATGGACAAGCGTGGTGGTGCACATCTTTTTTAATTTCAGCACTCAGGAGGCAGAGGCAAGAAGATCTCTGTGTGTTCAAGGCCAGCCTGGTCTACAGAGTGAGTTCCAGAAAAGCCAGAACTGCTACACAGAGAAACCCTGTCTCAAAAAAAGAGAAAGAAAGAAAGATGATGGGGTGATGTTAAGCATTCTAAATGTTAATTAATTGGTCTTGCTTGCTGTCTGTTACTTACATTGTCTCTGATTGGTTAAATAAAATGCTGAGGCCTGAGATTGGACAAAGACAGAGATAAGTGGGACTAAGGTAAGTGAACTTTTGAGACAGAGAATATCTTGGAAAGTAGAAGCCAGGAGCAGGAAGGAGGAGTACACACGCCATGGGTTAGATTAAAGATCATTCCATGTGGCCTGGAACATCTGCTTAATGTGGAGCATAGCAATCCAAAAGGACGTATGTATATATGGGGTCATATTTGAGAAATAGAATTAAGAGTTAACTTAGATGGGTTAAGATTGCACAATTCAGGCCAAGGCTTGTTAAAATTCATGTGGTGTCTGTGTGTATTCATTTATAATGGCTGTGAAAGACCCCAGCTTATGTCTCTCTGTAAAATGTCATTGTATTGTT